>OMKY01210152.1:0-12331 GCA_900302395.1 Bregmaceros cantori | reverse complement strand
GTCAAATGAAAAAAAATAAATAAATAAAAATAATTATATATATATATATATATATGTGTGTGTGTATATGTGTATATATGTATATATGTGTATATATATATATATATATATATATATATATATGCGATTAACGTTTTAATATTTATTATTCCCAATGCCAGTCTCCATTCCCAATGTTTTAGTTTTTTAATACAGAAGAGTAGCCTCTTCCATGCTAATATTAAAAATGGAACTGGTATTGCTACTATTTTTAATATTGGCATGGAAGAGCCTACTCTTGTGTGCTAAGTTCTAACAAATTGGGTTTTCACTTTTCACCCAAACTTGCGCGTTGTCTTTATAGACGAGTTCGGGGGGTACTTCCGGTGTCTGAGCATCACTTTGCTGGGAGCACACGCACCTACAGGGTTCTTTAAAAATTGCCGTGGTAACTTGCGGTGTGCTATTCCTCACCCAAATGTTATCGTGCAGATCTGTGACCCACAAACGCATGATTTAATAATCAGTTCAACCCGTTCCATTGTCCCATTCCTTTTGGAACGACTAGTAGAAGCAACCAGCCTATTGGTCCAGAAGAACATGTGACCACTCGGTGAGTAACTTTTTTAGTCGGATTTTGACTATTTAATCAATATTTGTCGCAGACCGACATCTAGATTTTGAATTGGTGAGCGTTTTTGTGCGCCACCGCGTTCCACTACGACAAGATTAAATGGAACTCATACAGGCACCGGAAGTGTGTTTCACCCAACGGGACAAATTGCCAGCCCCCTGTATTTTGCGGGTAAACTCGTCTATTAATTGGGAGTGATTTATTGATTACCAAATTAGTTGGCGATTATTGAACTAATCAATGATAATCGATTAGTTGGTTGGTTGGAAACATTGGAGCGATCTACTGAGCTGTTCTCTTGGTCATTTGGAAATTTGATACTGGCCTAAAGGTATGGCCAGCCCTGGTCTATGTGTTGCTAAAACAGCGAGCCTGTTAACATCTTCGTAAAAATATCTGCTGTCCAAATAGAAGCAGGGGTAACCAACAGCTGCTTTGTGCAATGGTCCTGCCTCAGCGGGACAGAATTTTTAAAGTGAGTGTTTTACCCATTCGAACCACGTCAAATTACGACACCAACGATATTCTTTATGAGAGGAAGCAAGGTAACTCCTGCCTGCAGCCTCTAGATGGCATTGCTAACTCTCGGTTTCCTTCGCTGGCTGCTATCTAGAAAGTGCCCACAAAGCTTTGCCTTTTTGTGTGGGAATGAATGCACTGCAGAAATAGTAAATGCACCAGCTTAATCGAAAAAAATATAATTATATTTAGAAACGTGCACCAAAACCTATGTAAATATGATTGCAGTTTGTTATATAAAGGTCTTCGTGCTTGCAAATAACCACTGGAATCTTCTATGCTAGTAGCGGAGCAGCTAACACCGGACAGCTGCGCCGTGCAGGGCACTCGCCGGCGTGGTGGGGGCAGGGGGCTGGGAAGGGAAGGCGCACGGCAGTGTTTCAACAAAAACTTTGAGGTACAAAAAAAAAAAACAGTATTAACTGGTTACCATTATTTTCAAATAAGTGTTCCTGTGAGGAACTTAAAAATGTCCACTGTTTTGTTTCTGTTCCCTGGAGAATGCAAAAAGTTCCCGGTTTTCGTTCCTTGAACCCTGATTACAATACCATTACAACTTCCTACACCCTTTTGATTGACAAGGTGGTTAGTTCCTCTCGCGCTCCACAAACAACTTTCCGGTTTGTGAACAAGGCAAACCTTTTCAAAAGGTTTGAGTCTTCACTGGCCACGTCGACAAACGGCTCCACCTGGCACAAAATAACGGCAGAACGACTTGTGAACAGAGGTTGTCGTTCACACTGTAACTGGACGTCGATGGTGAACCGCTGAAATTAATCTTCGGTACCGATCAACGCTACACCCGTACTGGGTGAACCAGGCCATATAAGGGTAAGGAGTTGGAGTCATGGTGGATTGGGTCTGTTCGACACGCAGACCAGTGGCAGCGAGCCGTGGTCAAACAGCTTGTAGGGAAGCGACCCTTTAGATGTCCACGTATCTGCTTTTGGATCGTAGCACTCAAAGCAGTCCGAGTCCTCGATGGCGTCCTGGGAGTTAAGGAAGCGTCCGCCCGTCACGTACAGCTTGTTATTGATCACTGTGGCGCTATGGTGCATCCGCCGTTCTCGCAGATTCTCACACTTCATGAACTTGTTCGCTTTGGTGTCGTAGGCAATCATGCGTCGTGTGTAACCTGGGGAAGGACGATTGAGAATGCTTACACTAGAGCAGGGGTGGTCAAAAAGTTGGAGACCGAAGGCCACATATCTGACTATGTTACAGAAAAGAGCCACATCGGCTCCGCACTGCTTTCTCCCATCCACCCAACAAGTGTTTTGTACGCCGCAGTCTGTCTGCGCACTCTCTTTCCCTCTCGCTGCGAAATGATGATGAAAGTAATTCAAAGGTACCCCCTTAAGAGTACAAATGTCTTGTCTTATTATTGGCTTGAAAGCCTTTCAGGAGTGCTATTAAGTATTTTTATTACAGATATCATTCTGAACACAAACAAAATGTATTTCTATCAATCTTATGTATGCATTTGACCAGATCATCATCTGACTCAATTCCCACTCTAATTCCTAATCTTTAATCCTTCATCCTATTCTTAATCCTTATAATACTCAATTAATTACTCACCCCCAACAATGTAGATTCTGTCTTCAATAACCGCTGCCGGGGCACACACATTCTTCACCGTGCGTGTTTCCAGACTCGACCACAGGTTGCGGGAGATGTGATACACCTGATGAGGAAAACCGTGTATTATAATTTTTAATGAGTAACTTGTAACTAAGTAAAATGACATTCTAAAAATGATATGCTCAGTGTAACAGACGTAAAGTGGTAACATAAATTAACATACATAGGGATTGACCCGACAGTTATAGGCAATCGACTCATATTTTATACTGTGGCACTTCACTTAGTAAACAACTCATGGTACTGGATGCCAATTCTCCCCACACTCCCATGAATCATTGCGTGATCTTCTATAGACGAGTTTGGGTGGTACGTCCGGTTAAATTTCCACTCAGAACGTCATTTCCGGTACCATTTGTTTCAACGTGTTTTTGGCTATTTTTCAACATGTCTACTCAGTGGGAACACATACGTACCAGGTTATTTAAAATGGATGGTGGTAACTTGCGGTGTGCTATTCCACACCCAAATGCTCTCGTGCAGATCTGTGACCCACAAATGCATGATTTAATGATCAGTGCAACCCGTTCCATTTTCTCATTCTTTTTGGAATTACTAGTAGAAGCAGCCAGCTTATTGCTCTAGAAGAACATGTGACCACTCGGTGAGTAACTTCAAGTCGGATTTTGACTGTATTTCATCAATATTTATGTAAAATGGTGAACAAAGCAAGGGGGGTGATGTGTCAACTGGTCACAGACAGACATCTAGTGGTCGGATTTTGAACTTGTGAGTGTTTTGTGTGTTTTGTGTGCTCGGACCTCGGTCCAGTACCAGAGTTGACTTAGGCAACGATAAGGCACCGGACAAAATGACTTGTGTTACTTGTGTACTGGTGGGAGTAATTTTGTCCTGCCGTTCTGCAGGTCGCTTCCGGTGCCTTATTGTTGCCTATGCCAACTCTGGTACTGGACCGAAGTCCGAGCACACAAAACACACAAAACGCACGGCAGTTCAAAATCCGACCACTAGGTGTCGCTCTGTGACCAGTTACACATCACACCACTCGCTCCGTTCATCATTTTTTTGTATAACTATTGATGAAATACAGTCAAAATCCGACTTAAAGTTACTCACCGAATGGTCACATGCTGGCTGGCTGCTTCTACTAGTTATTCCAAAGGTAATGAGAAAATGGACTCCACTGATTATTAAATCATGCGTTTGTGGGTCACAGATCCGCAAGAGAGCATTTGGGTGTTGAATAGCACACCGCAAGTTACCACCATCCGTTTTAAATAACCTTGTTATGTTGAACAAATAGCCAAAAACACAGCGAACTAAATGACACCGGAAGTACCCCCCAAACTCGTCTATAGTACTCCTGCAATCCCCTGTCTGATTTACACCTGCTACACAAATGTTGCTCGAGTCTCACAGATCACAGTACCTGAATGGTGCGCACTGGGTTCTGCATGGCGTCTTCCCCACCAAAGACAAAGATCTTATGGTCACTGGCGGCCACTGCTGGATGCAGAACGGCGGCTGGTAGAGCAGCCATGTCCTCCCACTGGTTGAACATACTGTTGTACCTGTGTTGGAATGACAGCATGCTGACGGGTCATTTCATTATGAAATTAACTTTTATAAATCTCCCCCGTCTCTCCACCCTGGGGTGCCGTACCTTCAGCCCAACAAACACTGGAATGCACCCGTCCCTCGTCATCCAAAGTTCGAACACCATAAAGTAATTTCACTTCTAAAAACGCACATTTTCAAACAAGCGTACCATTTTTTTACCATTTCTTTTTCTTTCATTTAATTAAAAATCTGCAGTCAGTTGGCAGTGTTGCGACTTCTGGTTTGTACTCTTTAGTCACAGTAGCCGTTTAGTCAAAGTAAGGTTAGGGGTTAACCACTAATCCTAACCCCCACCCTAACCCTAACACCTGGGGGATTTTAGAACATAGGGATTTCGGAACATAGGGCGTTCACCCAACCTGTAACCTAGCCAATTATTAACCTTGTGAGTGTCAACCATTTGACTATGAAAGCAATAAATGTGCAATGATATTTGGGTTGACCAAATATTCTTTACAGAGCTTCTAAACAGAACAGTGAAAAATAAAAGAGAACATTCTGTGAAAAATTGTGCCAAAAGGCATTTCCATTTCAGAAATGCCTTTTGGTGTCTTTGGCAGTAATCATATGGTTTTTGTGAGATGTCTACACACGTCCGTGGTACTCAGAGGGTAAAATAATTTTAACGTTTGTTTTGACAAAATTACTATTCTTTTATTTCTTATTTTGTACTTTGGCACATAGGAGTCCTTTGTTTAGCATAGCTTAGCCCCATGGACCCAAATGTGAAGATAGAAGCAACTAGTCAACAAGTCGATGCATCTGATTTTGTGTAACTAAACTTTGGCCGTGTGGCAGATCACATACCAGACCCTTCAAATAGTAAACGTTTTAGAAGCGATTTGTTGGGGTCCGCGTTGACCGAGTGGTTATCGACACTGCACCTAACACGACCCCATTCATGTTAGTGGCGCTGTGTCTACCCCAGAGTCCGCAGTGTTGCGAGTTTGACTCCGCTCGTCGACTTGTCTGCAATATCTACCCCCGATCTCTTCAACCCAGTTTCCGACTAATCCTATCCAATAATAATGGAAAAACGGTACTGACGCCGGAAAAAATTACTTTAAAAAAAAAGAAGCGATTTGTTGCTTCTTTCCTCACCATCGTCAATAGAGCTAAGCTATGCTAGCAAATTACCGCTGCACACAGAGTGAGTGCACACACGGAGGCAAGATATGTAGGTATTGACTCGGCTACGATCAAAAAGAACATATTTCATTGTGAATTTGTGAAAGTGTTTTCCTTTATGCCACTCACTTCGGCTACTATGGTGAATGTAAGTCTATGAATGCAAACTGTGCTATGCGACCCCATCAGCTATCGGTCTGCTGTTTGCCTCGACTTCCCATCCTAGTTGTACCTCTCCAGTGTGTTGCAAATCTGCTTGTCCACTCCGATGCCTCCTAGGACGAAAATAAAGTGCATGTAGGACACGCTCTGGTGGGCGTAGCGCGGCCGCAGCATGGGCTGGGCCGTCCGCCACTGGTTGGTCTTGAGCGAGAGCGTATAGACAGTGGCGCTCACCGAGCTGTCCCCAGACGCCATGCACAGGCTGAGGCCACCAAGCACGTAGAGGATGCTGTGGATGCACACATAGGCCGCCTTGTACAGCCTCAACGGAAGTTTGGCGAGCCACTGCCAGCGCTGCGTTCGTTCGTCATAGAGCAGTGCGTCGCGCGACGTCTGCTCGTTGTTCTTGCGCCCACCAATCACCACCAGCGCCTCGTAGCAGGTGTAGCGTCGCGGAGCAGTCCACAGCGCCGGCAGAACTTCTCCGCTACCGCGGTGCGTGCCAACAGATAGCATGAGGCGACGCACAGACTGGATGATCTCGGTGCAGAGCGTGGAGGACTGCACCAGCGGATCGTTGGCGATGAACTGGAACAGGTACGTCGGGTGGATGTACCGCAGGCGCACCCGCTTGAACAGGTCGTGGATGGCACCACGCCGAGAGAACGGGTCGTGGTGGATCCAGGCCAGGAGCGTCTCAAACACCTGCTCCTCCTCGGCACATAGCCGGTCGTCCTCCAGGTAGCTCATGAGTTCAGGCAGTGACAGCTCGCAGAAATCCTCCGTTGCCGCCACATCTGAGAAGCAGCGTGCCGCCATTTCCTTGGCACGCTCCCGGAGGCTGGCACAGTGTAGGATGTCGGACAGGCGGATCATGCTGAGGCAGTTGTCAGGGCTGAGCTGGCGCTGCAGGAAGAGAGAGCACGCCTCAAACAATCGGCCGTAGTGCAGCATCGATGCCGCCTGCATCAACGGGAGGACCATCTCCATGTTGATGATGATGCTGCCTGTGTAGACGTAGTCCACCACTTCTGCCAGAACCTGTGGTGAAGAATTTCTGCATGAGTTCAATTTCCTTTTTTACATTCCCCACTCAGAAAACTGCCACAGTTTGGGCCTCCTTCAAAAACTAGTCAGCGAGTGGATCTCTTAATCTTAGGGGTGAATGAATGGAAACTCACTTGGAGAGCCTCAATATTTTTCCAGAAGAGTGCTATATGAAGCACGTTGACTGTCAGTGAAAAGCGCTATATGTTACTTACGTGGGTGTACAATAAATTATAGTCCCTAACGAGTTTATATACTCATCATCCCATGACTCACTTAAGTGAACAGATGTTATGGGACAATAATATACAACCTCATATACCAATTTATATAGCAAGTATGTGATGGATATAAAAACACAACAGTAATTAAAGGAGCGAGGGGTGCTAATGAGCAGCACCCAGGTAGGGGGTAGGAAATATAAGTCCTGACTTCATCCTACTCCTTTTGAACATGTCTTGAATCTTGAGCAATGCTTAGAGATTTACCTCGGTTAATTTAAAATGTGCTGATCATGACTCACAGCTTTGTTTGGTTGATCTACCTTGTGTTATTTATTTATCTTTGCATTGCATAACATTCTCTATACGTTTGATTAACATGTTCAAATAAACAAACTTTCATTCATTCATTCATTCATACCTCAGCCGAGATCCCCTTGAGATCGACGCGGCTCTGCTCGCGCTCAGAGAATTGACTACAGAACATGGCACGGAAGTACGGGCTGCTCGCCGCCAGAACGTTCCGGTGGCAGGGCAACTCCCGGTGCTCTGTACACAGCAGCACGTCTGTCAGGAGGCGCTCTTGGCGCAAAGCGTTGAGTTGGGCCAGGAGATGAGATGATAGCTCAAAGTCCTTGAAAGGGAACTCCTCACTCCATGCATTGGTGGAGGCCATCTTTTGGGGAGGACATAAGAAACAATGGATGCTCATTATATGCAGCTAACATTGAATTTGGGGAGAGAGAATTGAAGTGCTGTGAATTAATGAAGAAATCATTCTGAACAAAACTCGGATATCGATCAGACAAAGTGGCATAACAATCGATGGTTCATCCCTTTTCCCATACTGTGTTATCTTTTAATTTAATCAAATTATCAAATTAATCTTTTAAGGTATAGCAATGTAGCTTATCATATGTGCTGTGCAAAGAACACATTTTGCTCAATTATTTGATGTAAAAGACAACGCAAATGACAGCATTTTAGCATGTAGATAATTTCTAACCAGTTTTGTGGCTAAAAGGAGAAGGTCTTGGTGAATATTGAAACGTGACCCATTTGAACAAAAACAGAACTCCACAGTTAACACATCCAAAGGAGCAGACAGACCACCACCATCACCACTCCAGTCTATTTGCAACTCCAGCTCCAACACAGCATGGTACCCGTGCGGCATCCTCTCTCATTCATCACAGCTTTCACCATTTCTATTTTACCTCTCGCATCACAGCTGTCGATTACTCCAACTTACGCTACTCTCTCTCTCTCTGCTCTCTGTTTCTCTCTCCGACTCTCTGTCCGCTCTCTCTTTCTCTCTCTCCCTCCCTCTGTCTCCTCCTCTATGTCTACCTCTATCCTGTAATTAAGTAAAAGTATCTTTACTTTGCTTAAATTGTAAAAGTAGAGTAAAAGTAAAATTACCCATCTCAAAATGTACTCGAGTAAAAATGCAAAAATCCTTCATTTAAAATGTAATGAGCAACATGTTACTTTCAGTCTTTAAATCAGTACAAGTTGTTTTTTTTAAATATTTTTTATCAATATTCAAATTAGCTTTGTGTGACGTGTAATGCGTGGACGATGCATTGTTTCTGGCTCGTCAGGCTGCACAGGAGTTTAACTTTCCACCCAAATTAAAATGTTTCACCATCCACGAATATGTTTTGTAATCAGTAACGTGAGGGGACTCAAATGTACTGAGGTAAAAATGCTCCCCCACCCCACTCCATGAGACATTTCAATTTGATTCAGCGCGCTGTGGGCATGTTTTCAGAGGTCATATATTTAGCTGCTTAATCGTTATTCTATATTCTCAGCGGCCAGCACACTCCCACTCCGTGGTCTCTCTTTCATTCTCTCCCTCTCTTCCATTCTGTCTCTCCTCTCTGTTTCACCTAAGCATTATTACAGCACTTAATGCAGAACATAAACAATTACTCATGGCAAATGATAAGCTACACATTAATATAAAACACAACTGTGATGTTGTAATTAATCACAGTGCAATACCGGATATAAATGTCAGAATGTAGAAGTCATCTATTTTTTATTAGCACTTGGTGGGTGCTACAGTAAAGGGAATCTTTTGAACTGTGGACACGCACATTTATATTCAACGTGTCAATCAATATACATTTCAATTCTGGCTGATGAATGTGCGTGATACTGAAGGGGAACTACAAGTTCAGAATTTAAATAACGTCACCAGCAGTTTGCCTGCACGCCAAGCTTCACTTCAGATTGTTAATTCAGATAGTATTCAGGCATCTGAAGGCTTGTATTACCAATTTTGTTACGAAACAAAACTAAAGACAATCATTCTTTTCGAGAACCTTACCTTCTTAACCACCCAATTGTCAACAGTAACAACAGAATTAATCCAACTGAATTAATCCACAGCCAGAGATTTATACTGTGCAGGAAACGATCCAAAGATTGTCTTCACTCTTTGAGAATCACAAGGCAAGCTGCACACACGACGCAACCGGCGGAACAGATCTCTGAGATCTGGAGTTTGTGAGTGCTTGTAAGAGAGAGAGAGAGGGTTTGAGGGGCAGAGAGGGTTGGGTGGGAGGGGCAGAGAGAGGAGGGAGAGAGAGAGAGAGGCAGGGGAGAGAGTGAGTGAGAAGGCGAGTCAGGGGGGAGATGGAGTGTGTGACTACGAGAGAAAGCGAGACTGACAGAAGTGAGTTGTTGGGAGAAGCAGTGAGGGAGAGCGAGAGCAAAGTGCATGAGCGAGAGAGAGTAGAATGCGACCTAGCACGCCACCACAACGAAGTTGGACTGAGCCAGCAGGCGGTGGAGGCCACGGGGCCACTGTGTACATTCCTACCCCCTAAGAATAGATCGGTCCTGGGCAAGGGCCATGCCGGACCCTGCCCTCTCATGTGTCACATGTCTCTGGTACCAACCAGCCTACCTTGCGGGCCAGGCCAGGCTGTGGGCGTGTGTGACAGCTCACAGTAGGTCCAGTTTGACTACGAGCTCTCCAAAGAAGCCTGCTTCACTAACGCTTGTACAGCGAAGGTGCACAAACTGCTTTGTCACTTTGTTGATTCATTGAATGGCTTGTCATTGTCATAGCCTGACAAGCCAGAACAAATGAATCGTCCACACATCGCACGCTATTACAACGACTACAGTGCTGGATTAAGCAAGCTCGAAAAAAGTGGCAAAAAAAAAGTGTCAATCAAATGAAATTGTCAAATCACAGCGTAGTCGACGTGACAAGCGGCATGGAGGCCCACGTGTTGACTCGAACAAGGCGAAGGTTAGCGGGGCGCTGATTGGACCGCCCGAATTTGGGCGACAGTCTGACTGATTGGTCCAGACCCACCGGACCGTCTAATCGTATGTGGTGCGTGGACAATTAGTTGGTTCTGGCTTGCCAGGCTAGTAATTTCATCTGGTGCAATTGTGACATCGTAATGTGAAGAAATTGGCTTTTTAAAGACATTATCTGCTTTATGTGTTATATTCATGGTCAATGACACACAAATATACTTGGCTTGGAGGGGCTCAGGAACACTTAGACCATTTTGTCACTTTGGCTCTGAAGTCAGATTTTTTTTTTCATTATCGACATTACCTCTTTTTCCTCACTTTGTGCAGCTCAGCTCATCCAGGGTAAAGGCATATGGCTCTTCTCAGTCGGTTGGACATGCCACCTGACCACCTACCCACAACGCTGTCTGGAAGGCATCCTGATTAGATGTCCAATCAACCTCAGCTGGCTCCCTTCGACGTGCATGAGCAAAGCCTTTGCTCATGCAGCCTTTGCCAACATTAAAGCTTCTCACCCTGTTTCTCAGAGAGAGCCTCCTGTCACCCTGCATATGAAGGGCATTTCGGCCGCTTGTGCCACAGCTTTTAACCATACAATTGGGCAACACAGTGGTATAGTGGTTAGCACTGCTACCTCTGGGGCTCCAAACCAATTCAAGGAACGAAAACGAAAACTGAAAATGAACAGAATTTTATGGAATTTTACGAGGAGCGAAAATGGAAACAAAAAAAGATTTCTTCAACTGTTCCGGAACAGAAACAGAACATTATGAAATCCAAAAAAACGGTTAAAAACTTTTTTTTTGGTTCTCTGTTCATTTTAACATATCCTATGTCTGGGAGATTATTTCAGTCAACTTTCACTGTCAGTCGTCAAGCCCCTTAAATCTGGGGCTGCATGGACAGGCGAGGGAGTGAATGTAATGGCGTTTTAAACCCAGTTTTCACGTTAATACAGTTTCACTGAAGTTTGTAAGTCCACCAAATGTGTTCTGTATGAACTATTTCTAAACTTAACATTTCACACTATAATAAAAACGTTGCGTTCCGAACCGTTCAGGACCGATAATTTGGTGGAGGAACGGTTCAGAGAAAGAAAACGTTAAACATAGGTGCCTGAACCGTTCAGAACGGAACATTTTAAAAATAATTTATTTTTCAAGCCCTGGCTACCTCACAGCAATAAGGTCCTGGGTTCAATCTCAGCCTGCCCAGGTCATTTCTGTGTGGGCGTTTACATGTTCTTCCTGTGTCTGTGTGGGCTCCTCCAGGGACCCAGGTTGCTCCCACTAACACAAAACATGTTCTAGTTTTCGGCAGGTGTTGAAAGTTAACACTTGTGCTAACACACCTAAAGCAAGGCATCTGGTTTGTCCAATGACATGTCCATATCAAACAAACAATAAACAAACATACGTTAGGATGGGAATCTATTAGAGTTCAGGTAATCTATTAGATTACAGATTACAGTGCCCAGGTGATTTAATTTAGGTACCTCCTACTTGACCTCTTGTGATTCCATCTCTTGAATTAAGTAATCGTTATTTTCTTAATGGCAGGCTCTAGTATGCCCTAATAACGGGCATCTTGTTAATGATTTCGTAGTAGCCTCTAATGGTGTGCGATATGCACATGGGGGTCTGTATCTCTGCAGTCTTCTTGGTAACCTGCTAAAAGTGTCTGTGGTCCGTGGAGCTCACATTCTGCTGGGCCTCACATTCTGTATACTGTTGACATGGGTTTTTACCAGGGTGCATTCAGGGCGCTTTTTAGCATTTACGAGAGAGATGGAGGGGGAGGGAAGAGGGAGAGAGGGGGGAGGGAGGGGGCGAGGGGGAGGGGGAGAGAGAGAGTGGGGGGGGAGAGAGAGAGAAGACGAGAGGGGAGAAAAGGGAAAGACCGAAAGAGGGAGTGTGAGAGAGAGAGAGAGAGAGAGAGAGAGAGGAGGGGAGAGGGAGAGTGTGAGAGAGAGAAGAAGGGTAGAGCGAGAGCCGAGAGGAAGTGACAGACAGACAAATTAGCTGAATAAGCAAACTCACGACCCTGCGTGTTCTGTGAACGGTGAGCTGAGAACTGTGAACAGGCACAAGAGTGTGTATGTTCTGGATGCAGCAGTCTAACCGACTGTGCC
>OMKY01210149.1:0-18909 GCA_900302395.1 Bregmaceros cantori | reverse complement strand
ATACAGTCTATGGATGACGTCATGCACGCTGCGTCTACTTTATATACAGTCTATGGATGACGTCATGCACGCTGCGTCTACTTTATATACAGTCTATGGATGACGTCATGCACGCTGCGTCTACTTTATATACAGTCTATGGATGACGTCATGCACGCTGCGTCTATTTTATATACAGTCTATGGATGACGTCATGCACGCTGCGTCTACTTTATATACAGTCTATGGATGACGTCATGCACGCTGCGTCTACTTTATATACAGTCTATGGATGACCTCATGCACGCTGCGTCTACTTTATATACAGTCTATGGATGACGTCATGCACGCTGCGTCTACTTTATATACAGTCTATGGACAGATACTGAAATACCCCCGCCCATAGTGGCAACAGCCCGGGACGAGTAATGAATGTGTGGATACGGTTATCCGATGAGAGACCACATCTCAGGCAGTCATTGACCACACTTGAAAGGATGTTTCTCTGCAAATCCTTTCTAACCCTCTCGGCCGTTCCCCTCCCGGGCAGCACGCAAGACGAAGAAACTGAACCGCATCAAGGGCCTCCAGCAGTCCAACACCGCAGAGCTCCCCCCGCCCCCCGCCGCCACCGAGTCTCGCTCCCTGGTCCCCAAGTCCATGCCACAGCTCATCCCCACCATGCTGTCTCTGCTCAAAGCCATCGAACCCGACACCATCTTCGCCGGATACGACGGCACCATGCCCGACACCTCCACACGCCTCATGACCACCCTCAACCGCCTGGGCGGGCGCCAGGTGGTGTCCGCCGTCAAGTGGGCCAAGGCGCTTCCAGGTAGGCACCGCAAACTACCTGGATTATATTTAACTCTGATTTGTATCTTTGAAATCTCAATTTTGGATTTGTTTCCAAGTTCTTGGAGAAAAAAAAGACAAAATATATCAAAACTAGAAGTTTCAAACTTTGCAAAAGATGTCCATTTTTGGAACTGAGTAGAGACACCTCACCCTTTGGTTTAGGATTAATACACTTATCAATTTATATACATTTTATTCACCCATATAACTTGAAAACCGAACAGTAAAATAATTATTATCAATGTTAAAAAGGAAATACCATTTGACGATTTCACTTTTTCAAAAATCATTCACTGAGCGTGCGTACAGGGCTGCTAGCAAGCAAAATTTGAGCTTCTCGGTTTTATTAAAGCTGCTGTATTTGGAAATGTTTTTTCTAAACATATGTTGGATACCATATGTTTTATCTGCAATTATATGGTGCAAAATACTATAAGGTATTCTATTATTTTACATTTTTTGTTATTTTTTCATGATGGTGATAACATTATGACATTGTGATATGTCCTCAGTAGATTGTGATCCACTTTTTTTCAAGATCAAACAACGCTACTCACAAGATTAATGTCGTACTTCATTTTGTCTGAGTGGAAGGCAAACGAGATGCCTGTGTGATGGATCTGGTGTTTATACCAGCCCTAACTTGGATCAACGTCACATGTTTTGAATTAAAAATAAAAACACTTGACATTGCTCCGGGACGAGCTGCACATAACTCATTGTTGAATATTTCTTCCTCTCCACCTAACTATGGAAGTCTGTTATGATCACCATATTTCTTGGTGGTTGCCTACGATCCAAACTGGCTGAACCCTCTCATTCCTTCAGTCGGGAGCAGTGGATGACAGCTGTGTGCACTGTCTAACTCCTGCCCCACCCTCGGTTTAGAGTTTGGGAACTCGACAATTTGTCACAGTGTCATATTTTTATTTTTTCACTGTTGAACTCCAGCGCTTTGTGGTCTATGTCCCCTATTGTTAACCAAGGCTCCAAGGACCCCTAGGGGTCTGCGGGAACACCCCAGGAGGTCTGCAGAGGAATTACATTTTTAAACCGGGGTCTGCAAACGGTCTGAATAGCCGCTTCTCCACTGGTTTACTTAAGACTAGCACGGAGTAGTGCACATGCACATGCACTCGGAAAATCGCTTCTCCACGAGTGCAATTCGAGCCACGGTACGTTTCCGGGCTCATTTGCGTGTAGGTCCGGGATCCGACCCTCTGCAGCGACGTTTGCTTGTCGCCGATTGGTTAGACCGCAGGGGAAGATGCGATTCCACATTTTTTTTTCCCTTGCCATCCGCATCTGCCCTCTGCGTTGCGGCTGTGAGTTGCGCAGTGATCAACAGTGCAGCAAGAACCAGATAGACGAGTGCTTCTGAGTCATTCATCGTTGCGGAATGAATGAATTCCACGCTAGTGCCGCTCACCGGCTGGCAACGTCCATGCGTGCTGGAGGGGGTCACATGCGCGAGGGGCGGGGGGGAACATTGGCGAATCAAAATTTGTTTATTTTTTTTTTAATTCGACACCCGCCCCCCCTCCTGGCCCTGCTAAGGACAGTGGAGAAACGTTCCGTTTTACCCGAACTGAACTAGACTGCGCTGCGCTGAACCTTGATTTTTTTTTTTGTAGTGGAGAAGGAGCTAATGTGTTGATTTACCACGATACATCCCTGGCAATCCGTGCCACCAGATGGTGCAAGTGTCAGTGCTCCTGACAACCCTGGCCAGGTCTGTCTCTCACGCCTCCGTGTTCCTCCTCCCCAGGCTTCAGGAACCTCCACCTGGACGACCAGATGACTCTGCTGCAGTGTTCCTGGCTGTTCCTCATGTCCTTCAGCCTGGGCTGGCGCTCCTACCAGCAGTGCAGCGGCAGCATGCTCTGCTTCGCCCCCGACCTCGTCATCAACGAGTGGGTACCGCCGAGGATGTGGAACGTTGGTCAATAGGACCAAAAATAAAATCTTGATTTATTTTATAAAAATCGTAGAATCCTCGACTTCAGATTAGATTCCGATGTTTTTTTTTTAAAGAAAAGAAAAAGTGCATAAAAATAAATAATTGGGTAGAGAGCGCATTCCCCAGACCATAGGTCGGGCAGTGCCACGGGTTTTAATCCCTTCTCCGGCTTTTCTGCAATGTCTTCCCCCGCTCTTCATCCCAGTTTCCGATTTAATCCTGGCTGTGTCCGAAATCATTCCCTATCCCCTACTCCCCATATAGTGCACTCACTTATAATAGTGCACTCATCAGCAACTACAACTACTACATTTCGGACACTAGAGTTGGCGCTCTCAAAATTATTATAAAATATAATTTTAAAATAAATAGCTATAAAATTCATCAATCATCACAAGACAAAGTCAAAAGTAAGCTACTTACTCCCACCGTGCCATGGTTTGTAGTTTAGGTTATTTTAAAAACATCTTGCAATGCATTATGGGATATATTGCTTGGTACGTGGAGGATTCGGACTATATAGGGAATAGGAAGCGATTTCGGACAATGATTGTTTCTTTACTGTGACTATTATTGAAATTGACAATTGTGCCAAATAGGTTTGGTACTACCAATTTTTTCAGGATCATCTTTGTATCGGGACTCTGTATCAGGGATCAGGACTTGGTACCAGAGATCGGAATCGACCGATCCTTAAAATTAAAGGATCGGGATCGGATCAGGGGCAAAAAAACGTGATCGGTGCGGCCATAGTTTGTGACTAACACGGTTCAAGTTCTCGTCGCTCCAGATCCAACAGAGAAAGGGCAGAGAGGACGGAACTGGGTCAGTCTCTTTTTCTTCAGTGTTTACCACCAGCAGCAACACCGCTCGCTGTGCATTCAAACACTTGAGGTCAATCGAGGCGACCACAGAAAATCACTGCAATTTTTGCCACTTTGGCTCCTTTGGAGGCTGCTGTGAGCACACAAAGACCGCTATCATCTCATCATCCAAACCCATGGACCCTCATCCACCTGTCGTCCACTTTGGACAGGTGAGCAGCTGGTGCTCCGTGCCGCGCACTAATGTAGCGGAATAACACAGCACACAAAATCTCTGTGCATTATTAAGACTAGAATAGAGAGATTGCAAACTTGTGGCGTAGTGGTACAAAAAAAATAATGTAGTGCTAGCAGTATGTGTGACAATGCAAGTGCTCCTAGAGTAGCGCAATTGCGATTGATGCCACTGGCGAACATGCCAACTACACTACCCGGCACCCCACGCGACTCGGAAGTCTGGTCACGTGACCGCGGTAAGTGCCCAGTGATCTATCGGTAAGTTGGTGATTAAGTATGATTATGTTACTTGTTGGCTACAGAAATGCACCAAAATGTCATTGATTCTTCCATGTGTCATTTCCAACAAGTGTACAAAATTCCATGCAGCTCTGTGCACAACCTTTTCAGTTTTCTTGGGGACAGACAAACTAAGGGTACCAAAAACATAACCTGCAGGTGATAAGGGAAAATGATCCGTACATATTTGGATCGTAAATTAATTTTGATGAATCGATGAATCTACTTTAAATGTCTCCATAGGCCTGTTGCACGGTGACATCGCAGCTTGGCGGCGGCAGACATTTTGCTGGTATCATCGCGGTCACATGAACGGGCAGCGAGCGATCCCGCGAATCCAGTTATTACAACGGGATTGTGAAAGAGAGTTTGAATAAAAGATTGATCGTCTGTAAAACTAGTGATTAATCGAACGTCAAAATACTCGTTAGTTTCTGTCCTATTCCCATTGTATTAACATGTAGGATGGATTGCCCTAAAGTGACTCTGGCTCCTCCCTAAACTAATGAAGGTCAGTGAAACAGTGGTAAAAGCAAACTATGGCATTGTGTCTAACATGAAGTTCAACACTACTGTCCCACCTTAGGTAACTGACTGTCGACATTAGGAATCTGCAAAAAATGTCCCACATTAGGGCAATCCACCCTACTTATATGGTGGGGAAGAAGAAGAATGTATCTTGTACTGCTGCGCCTTATTTACTCAAACACTTTCTTGTAACTGAAAACAAGTCGTGTCTCGACTCTAACCGTGATGAACGGCCAGAGCGCGGTGCGGTCGTCTGGCTCGGCCTGGGACAGCCCAGCAGGGGCGGTGACGTGGCCGCCTCATTTTCCTCGCGGAGCTCCAGCACCACGGAAAGAATGTTTGTCTGCTCGACCTCTTTTATGGACTTGTTGTGATAACTTGCACAGGTTTCGTTGCGGTCATCAAGACCCGAGGAAGATTACGTCGTTCCTGGTTACAAACAAATACGTATTTCGTCCAAACCGTTTGAGAAGGTAAAAGGATATCAGGGAGCCAATGAGAATGAGCCGTCACGATTACTCGTCGGCGCCTAATTACTAATAAAATATTAGTCGTCACCGTTGACGATTTAAGATTTGTGTATTTTATGACTTTATTGTGGTATTATTTTCATATTTTATGCACATAAAATATTTAAAAATTATAAAATGCATTTTTGTCATTAAAAAATGTTTTTGGTTGCCAATTTTCTTATTGCCTAGTAAACAGAACGGTTTAATTGCTTAAATTGTCCACCAGTTTCCACTAACAACTACCAAATGATCTCTAATCTTGATATATAGAATAAATACAAAACTAATGTATATGTAGGCATCTCATGAATATACATCATTCCTCTTTCTCTCGTCCCTGGGCTAAAAAAATGTTGACCTGGCCGGGTCGCGACCCCCCCTGTTGTGTTTGGGAGCTATAAAAGGATGAGTTCCACTACTCTACTGTCAACAACACATAAAAAAACCTGATATGGATTCACATTAGAGATGAAATCAGATTTAAATCGATTAATCGATAATGATCGATTAATTGTAATGTAATGGAAAAGGTTAGCAATGAGTGTAGATAGCAAAACAGCAAAAACTTTGCGACATTAATGTTGCAAAATTTTAATAATAATTCACGTTTCATAATCAAACCATTCACGCTAATAATCTTTCTGAATCAAAATAATCGTTAACTTTCCATAATTTGAATGCAAACATCTTTTAGATGCAAAAATGGCTGAGAGCTTGTGACTTTCCTCCGGAGTTCTCGAATAGACGCCCACTTGCGCTTCGGCGGGAAACTGCTGTGCGTAGAAATTCCAGACTGAGGGTGCAGAAGCATACCAGCAAAACTGGTTCACGACCAGACCCAAGGACATTTGGTGTATACGGTTGAAGAAGTGTAATCTGGCCTTAACTCTGTGTCTGTGTGTGGTGGTCCAGGGACCGGATGAAGCTGCCATACATGGCCGACCAGTGTGAACAGATGCTGAAGATCTCCAACGAGTTTGTGAGGCTGCAGGTGTCACACGACGAGTACCTGTGCATGAAAGTCCTTCTGCTCCTCAGCACCGGTGGGTCTCACTCCCTCAGACTCCAGTGATGATGATTTCACTATCTCCACTTACTGCAGATTGCCATGTTGGCTAGTGTTGCACCGATACCAATATCGGTATCGGACGTACTCGGTATCGGCACCTTTTTTGTGGTATCGGCGAGTACCTACGCCCAGTATTGGATCGATACCGGTACCAACGCCGCGATCGATACCGGTACCGACGTGGCGGAAACTGCCCGAATCTTGGCTAAATCTAGAATATGTAAAAGAAATGTTTTTTGTGAAAAAATGTAAGTAAAGTAAGTAAAACCCGCTCCCCGCAGTGTCGAAAATATCTCTTCTCATCTGCTTAAATAAAATGATAAAAAAATTGCCTTTTTCTCAAAAAGTGGTCAAGTGGAGTAAGGGGGCTTTTGTATCTGAACTCTTCAGTTACTACCCCAATACCACCCAAACAGTAAAATATTAAAATAATTCTTAATGTGTTATTGCTTTTTATAATTTTCCTCCACTACTTCTAATCATATACTGCATGTAAAAATGGCCGCAATAACACTAGTAATTTCTTCCCAACCCTTGGGAAGAAGTTACTACCAACAGCACTTTTTTTCAAACAGTGGTATCGGTATCGGTTGGTATCAGCCGATACTGCACAGCCAGGTATCGGTATCGGCACCAAAATATGGTATCGGTGCAACACTAATGTTAGCCTACTCTTCCGTGCTGGCTTTTGTAACAAATACGAGTTCGGCGGGTATTTCTGGTTAAATTTGTACTCTGAGCGTCACTTTCAGTGCCATTTATTTTACCGTGTCTTTGGCTATTTTTCAACATGCTTGAAAATCCAACTTAAGTACAGTACTTGAGTATTTGCACTTTGTTACTTGCCATCTCTGACACGACAATGCATTGTCCTTCAAGTGGGTGCAGTACCTCCATCTGACCGCCAGAAGGTGCCATACGCCTTTCTGGTGCCTATGAAGGGAGCGTATAGCAGCTCTGTATACTGCCACTTTGTGGTCACCGTCAGCACCGCATTACACGCATTTACATATGATTTTGTAGGAAATCAGTTATTTTTAGTAATACCGACCCTGGAGGCTATAACTGAAGAATGGAAACAGGTAAAAACAAGGGTTTTTTTGATGATAAAGGAGAGTCAGAAGTTTGCGTTGGTTGGGTTTAAAAAAAAAAAACCTGGCACTGGGACGTGCCGAATTTGAAAAGGGCTTGTAGTGGATGAGCTGAGCTATGCTCAGTACTGCTGTGCGCCAGAGTGAGTGCACGTCCTGAGGCAGGGTATGTATGGACTCAGCTAAAATGAGTTCCATATTTTAGTGGTGTCTTCCTTTAATCCCGGCCCTCACCATTAGTGTTGCAGCAGTGAACAGAGCTGTTAGTGTTGCTATCAGCGTCTCTTCCTAATGCACTATTGGATTTCATCTCCAGCTCTTCCTCATGTTGTTTTGGGTTTTGGTGGATTGCAGAAAGCTAATGGAGGCTGGAAGTGTCCTTGAAATGGTCTCTCGCGCTCTCCCTCCCCCTCAGTCTCTATCTCTCCCTCCCTCTATCTCTCCCTCCATCTCTCCCTCCCTCTATCTCTCTCTCTCCCTTCATCTATTTCTCTCTCCCTCCCTCTGTCTCTCTCTCCCTCTGTCTCTCTCCCTCCGTCTCTCTCTCTCCCTCCCTCTGTCTATCTCTCCCTCCGTCTGTCTCTCCCTCCCTTTGTCTCTCCCTCTGTCTATCTCTCCCTCCGTCTCTCTATCTCTCTCTGACAGTCATTTCTTGCACACCACTAGGTTATTTTCAACAGTGTTAGTGAACGTCATCTAATTATCTCTAATGATCTTTTTTTAATATTGTGGATATTATATCTCCTTCATTGTTGAATATTTATTTAACTCTGAAATTATTATTTGATTAACTTCTCCTGTTGGTGTTCAGTAGCAGGAGTGTCAGTGGAAACTATTACTGAAGCCAGAGCCAACGAATTGCCCGCGCATCGCACACGATCAGAACGATCATCGGGTCTGGTAAAACCAGGGTCGAAAAATCTGTAAAGAAAAAGTGCCAATCAAATCGTGTTATCCAATCACAGCAAAGTAGGTGGGACATGCGCCGTGGAGGCGTGACAACCGAACTCCGCGTCGTCTATACCACGTTTCGATTTTAATAATTTGATTGGTCCGGCCCGGATACGAGCGACGTCTGCCTGATTCTCCCAGACTCAATGCAACATCTAGCGATGTGCGATGCCTGGACAATGTGTTGGTTCTGACCCACCAGGCTACAAACCCGGCAGTTGTTCACACCAAAAAACACACTTGGGTGTGGATTTTAATTTATGTTGAGTCACGGCACGCTGTCTCTAAAGGGCCGTCCAGGCGATGCTAGTTCGGGGGGAAAAGGTGGGGGCCATCGGTACTGAATGACGCCAAACCCCTCTATCGTCCACACCAAGCAGGCGTCGTTTGACCCCGGTGAGCAAAACCGCTGGAGAGGTAGTTTGCTCAGCGGCGTCGGCACGGTGTGGACGCCGGCTCCCCGCTGGGCTCAGCTTTGTGCCATGCGAGTGACATGGCTGACACCTCGAACGTAAACATTCATCCAAAAAAAACCCAGAGGATTATTATTTTTTAATAAGGATTATTATTATTATGTGAGGAAGCTGAAATTGGCTTCACATTCGCCGGGGCCGTGTGAGTGTGGGGCCAGTTTCCTTGTGTTCAACACACACACACACACACACAACAGCAGTACATATTTTCACTTGGCATGTAAACACAGATGAGCCACTTCAGACTTGTAATGAGCTATTTCACTTTTTACTTGATGCTTATTTTTATTTATAAAACATGTTCAAATAAAAGATTAATTCCCAGCACCCGGTGGAACACAGAGTACAGCGATCGGCTGTTGATAGCATGCTAGCAGCGAACGCCTGCTCGCCCGACGGCCAGCACAGCAGATGGGTTAGCATCCAGCCACAGAACAGTTCAGCAGTATCTCATTTGTGTCCCCAAGATAATTCCAGGAGAAGTTCGGTCCGCTCAGTGTAGCTGGCGTGGCGCGTGTCAGCACTGTTGACGTGCTCGATGATAGACGCTATGGCCTCGATGTACTGTGCCGAAACCCTCGTCTCCTACTCCTACATGTTACCTAACCCTAACAAAATGAGCGGACCGCACATTTTGACGCACACCACACACCATACGCTGAGTGACAGCGTGGCTTCTTTTTCTACAGTTCTGTTTAGAATGTTCTACAGCCCACAGTGCACCTACTGGTGGGGCATGTGTATTGCATCGGCTCAGGGAGCCTCTGCCGGTGTGATGTGGACGCTCGAGATTTTTGACCCCCCCACTGCGCGGACGCAAAATGTTTTCTCAGATTTTCTCAGGAATCGACAGGGTTAGGGTTAGGGTTAGGTTGATACCCATCCATGTTCTGGAGGCTATAACTGAAGAATAGAAACAGGTAGAAACAAGTGTTTTTTTTGCTGAAGGAAAGTCTGAAATTTCCTTTGCTATGTGTTTTGTTGACAAGGACATGCTTATTTAATTTTCTATGAGTCTTAAGTTAAGGTCGTTTAAATTTTAAGTGAACTCCATTCGTGTTTCACTGACTCACGTTCAGTCTTGTCACCCTGTCAGGATTATTACATTCTGAAGTTTAACTCTACCAAGTCCTTTGGACAGAGAAACTACATCTAGTTACCCATCTACTTCTGATCCTACCGGCTGTGAGCTCAGACTTCTGAATGAACATCATCTCACATTTGAGATCAATACACTATTCTGATTCTGATAAAATCACATCAAAATCTAGGCCCCAGATCAGTCAAACATTTTGTCTGGCAAATTGATTCTGAGGGTAAACTGCCCGTCTTCAGCTGGGAAGTATGGTGAGTCTTCAGTCGTTCAACTCAACAACTAGACATGAAGATGACGTGGCGACAGCAACTCGACAAAGACAAGATGGAAAGAAGCTGTTGTTGTGACAGCCGTTTGTAGAAAAGTTGTTATTCTGTCCGCGTTGTCGGCTTGCATCTCTGTCTTGATACAAAGACTACACGCCACCAACAGAAAATTGTCTCTAATAGCAGCTTTCCTCGGTGCTGCTTTCCGCCTCCACCAATTTTCAACTCAACATATTTTTGTATAGCGCGGGGGCGCGCGGTGGCAGATCGGTTGGAGAGCGCATCCCCCAGGCCATAGGTCGAGCAGTGCCGCAGCTTCAAATCCCCTCTCTGGGTTTTCTGCAGTGTCTCCCCCCAACTCTTTATCCCAGTTTGCGATTTAATCCTGTCACTATCTCTCAATAGAGAATGAAAAACGGCACTATACAAAAAATAAATGTGTATAGCGCCAAATGACGACCAACCGAAGTCGCCTTGTGGCACTTCACAGAGGACGTGATGTGCTATATCCAACATTTATTCAAAAGCGCTTTGCACGGTGGTGTAGTGGTTAGCACTGATGCCTCACAGCAAGAAGGTTGGGTTCTGGGTTCAAATCCCAACCTGGGCAGGACCTTTCTGTGCTGAAACAATATTAAGCGGATATCATTTTCACTTCACAATATCGTGATTTGAACCTGTGGATATTGCCCAACCCTAACTGGCACCGTGTACAGACTCACTAGAGGAATTTCATATTTCATCACAGCATCAGGTTTATTACCTAATAGCACGGGTTCACAAGGACTTTCTCTCGGTAACTGATTTGAGATGAGAAACTTGTTTTAATGGAAATCCTGACTTTTAAATGACCTTTGGTGAAATTTGTGAGCCAGACATCACAGAGAGCAGTGGTATGATGTTGTCATTGTTCGGTGATGCTAACCCTGGTGTTGTCATTGTTAGAATGTAATGCTAACCCTGGTGTTGTCGTTAGAAGGTGATGCTAACCCAGGTGTTGTCATTGTTAGAAGGTGATGCCAACCCTGGTGTTGTCATCATTAGAAGGTGATGCTAACCCTGGTTCCTCTTCCCTCCCTCAGTGCCAAAGGACGGCCTGAAGAGCCAGGCGGTGTTTGACGAGATCCGGATGTCGTACATCAAGGAGCTCGGGAAGGCCATCGTGAAGAGGGAGGAGAACTCCAGTCAGAACTGGCAGCGCTTCTACCAGCTGACCAAACTACTGGACTCCATGCACGAGGTGAGAGACAGAGACAGACAGAGAGAAGGTGTGGAGAGAAAGAGAGAAGGGAACGCATGGAGAGAGAGAGAAGGGTTAGAGCGAGAGAGAGAGAGAGAGCGGGGGAGAGAAGGGTTAGAGAGAGATAAAGGGCGAGAAGGGTTAGAGAGAGAGAGAGAGAGGAGAGAACGGTTAGAGAGAGGGAGAGAGACAGACAGAGAGAGAGAGGTTAGAGAGAGAGAGAGAGAGAGAGAAGAGAGGTGAATCAATGGAGAGAGATGGAGCCATAAGAGGAGAGAGAAGGCGTGGAGAGGGAGAGAGAGAGAAGAGGGTTCTTTCAAAGAGCAGATGTTTGCCCTCAGCACACCAAGCAGTAAGAAAAGGTGTCTTTTCAGACAGGCAGGTGAGACAGCCAGGGGAGACAGCCAGGGGAGACAGCCAGGGGAGACAGCCAGGTGAGACAGCCAGGGGAGACAGCCAGGTGAGACAGCCAGGTGAGACAGCCAGGGGAGACAACCAGGTGAGAACGTCAGGTAAGACAGCCAGGTCAGACAGCCAGGTCAGACAGCCAGGTCAGACAGCCAGGTGAGACTCTGTGTTCATCTCAACACAGACGAGCTCCGGTGGAGTCGGGGACACACTTTCTGCCGCGTCCTCCACCAGCATTTCCTGGCGTCGCTATAATGTTAACAATTGATTTCAAACATCTGGATTTATTGCATATTGTGCTTCAAACGCCGAATCAATACACGGTAAAGTGCTCTCTTACAGCAGAAAGAACGACAACGCCACATTTGACAGATTTCCGCAATTTTACACTGTTTGAAAAAGACCAGAGAGACGTAGGGAGAGATGTGTGGGATGCTATTGTGTGGCTCAGAAAGCAACTGAGCCATTCTATTTCCAAACGTTGTTTTTCATTGAAGTTAATTAGTGCTAGCCCGGCACGACAGAACCAATGAATCGTCCACGCTTTGCACATGACTAGACGGTCCGGTGGGTCTGGACCAACCAGGCAGACACATCATATTGTTCCCCACATTCGGGCGGTCCAGTCGACGCCCCTTTAAGACGCGCCTTGGTCGAATCGAGACGCGGGCCTCCACGCCACTTGTCCCGCCTACTGCGCTGTGGTTTGATTGACACTTGTTTCGAGCCTGCTTAATTCAGACCACATGATCGTTCTAGTCGCGTGCGATGTGTGGACGACTCGCTTGTTTTGGCTCGCCAGGCTAAATTAGTGCAGCTCTCCAGTCAGGGTGATCTTGAGTGAAGTCTCACACCGTTCTCTGTGGGCCAAAGGCTGTGTCTGAAATCGTCCCCTATCCCCTACTCCCTACTGCCCCTATAGTGCACTCACTTGTAGTGCACTCAACAGCAACGGCCGAAATTTTGGACACTAGAGTTGGCACCGTCAAAGTTATTATAAAATATAATTATTAAAAATATAATTATAAAATTCAACAATCATCACAAAAAGTCAGAAGTACTTTATAACGATTTGCCACAGACGGTCGCTATTTACTCCCGCCGCGCAATGCATTATGGGTTATATTGCTTTGTCTAGGGAACATTGGTGTTCACTACTTTTTGTGGTGCATTGTGGGATACTTTCAGTGCACTATATAGGATACATGGAGAATTCAGACACCCCTACAAAATGCCGTGCACCCCATATAATGCACTAAATAGAGACTAGGGAGCGATTTCGGTGGTTTGTAGCCTCCTTTGCCTCATCCCATGGTTGTCCATCCAGATGGTGAACGGCCTCCTCAACTTCTGCTTCTACACGTTCGTCAACAAGTCGCTGAGCGTGGAGTTCCCCGAGATGCTCGCCGAGATCATCAGCAACCAGCTGCCCAAGTTCAAGGCAGGCAGCGTCAAGCCGCTGCTGTTCCACCAGAGATGACTCCACCTGCTCCCCCTGCTGGTGGCACCTTATAGACACGTTGCACAGCCCCGCACCCCCCAGCCCCGACACGCACGCCTCTCCATACCTGCATCTTACACACCTGTACTCCTACCCACTCACATACCCCACGTACACAACTAGAAACCTTATAGCTGTGTGCTTAAACCGGACATCTAATGTCCCCGACCCGAGAAGCCGTAATTTTGTGCGTGTATAAACTCCATCTCGTCTGTGACATCAATTTCTCCGTAGCGCATCTGTCCCGATAAATGGTTCATTTCAGCGCTGAGTGCGGAATACACAGCTGTCCTTGGATCTGCTCGTACACTCGCGCCTATCGACATAGACACACGCCCCCCCTCGAGACATACACCCACCCACACACTAGCTAGCATAGCTATTGACCTGTGCCCCTGACCCCCCCCTTTCCTCCCATATGCCTTAATATATTTCAGCAATGATAGATCAATCTGCAAGCAATGTTTCCTAAGTTGTTACCGTGTTGAACCATCCTTATAAATAATGCGTATGACTTGATAACTTCCTGATGCACACATTTACATTCTTTTGTCCAGTCGTTAGAAGGGGTTACCTGTGGACCCCTGCTGGTCATTTGGAATAATTGCGAAGGACGTCTAAGTTTCATTTGACGTGAACGTGCGAATGCGCGACGTCAGTGATTTGCGAAGTAATAATTCCACTGCGAGTTACCTACTGTGATTTGGCGAAACACCACAATTGTTTGAATTCTGAATTTGTTTAACATTGTTAATGATAAAATTGGTAATGATAAAATGAATCGGCGACTAATCTACTAATCGAGAATCGCCCAGAAATTGAAACTGTTATTGCCAGTTTTAGGCCACAGCCAAATTTGGATTAATTAATAATTGAAAATATGAAATATTAAATCAAGATAACAGATAAAACACAAATATGAAGGAAACTGTCTTAATTGTTGGTACATTTGCTGTTTGAGAATACTTCAAATTAACAAGACTCATCTCCTGAAATAGTTGCTTGCCGTGAATATTTTGTTTTTGTTTTTTCTTTGAAGAAAAAAAAATATTCCAACTGATGAATCAATTGATTGTTTCAATGATCGGCAACTCATCGACTATTAAAATAATCGTTGGTCACAGCTCTTCAAAAGAGGTCTCCTCTCGGCACCGCGTCGGGGTGTGATCCGGTGGCGCCGTCGTGAGTTATGTCCCCTGAGGTTTAGGACGAGACTCTCTCTCCGGAAGGAAACGGCAGCGAACAGCTGGAAGGCAGAGAGAGTGACGGTCGAGGGCGAGACATGTGTGTTTGTGTGTCTTGGCGGCCGGCACGCCGGGAATGCAACTCGAGCCGGTGCGGCTTTACCGGGGGATCATACAACGACCAGGGAGGGGGCGGTCCAGGAAGGTTAAGCCTTTCAGTGCCCTAGACTCAGGGTTTGAAGTGATATTTTTTACCGCTACAGAAACGGAATAACAACGTTTCCGGTTATGTTTCTTTTCCCTGGAGAATACAAAAAGTTCCCGGTTTTCGTTTTCGTTCCTTGAACCGGTTCAAAGCCCTGGTTAATTCTATACAATAAAATATGTTTATTTTTTATTCTATTATTATCATATGTATTGCTATAATCCTCTTCTGGTGTCTTTGGCAATAAGCATTTTTTTCTATAGAAGTCGTTGGCACAACAGTTGAAAATGTAACAAACCAAAGTCGAAAAATGGCAAGCCTTGACTAACTTCTCAAGATCCTTTCTGTGTGGAGTTTACACCCGTGTCTGTGTGGGTTTCCTCCAGGCACTTAGGTTGCCCCCATCACCAAAAAAAACATGTTCTAGTAGTGGACACATGTTGAAAATTAGCACTGGTTTCTCCAGCTTGTGATGTCCGTAGAAAATGATAAAACTATTTTTATATATTCCTGAATATGTCGACCCTTTCCACACTTCACCAGAGATGGTAAAAGTACACACTTTTCTTACTTGAGTAAGAGTAAAATAGATTTGTGAAAAAAACAACTTATGTAAGACTGCAAAGTACTGATCCAAATGTGTACTTGAGTAGATTAAAAAATACAGAAACATACTCAAAAAGTATTTTTTGAAAGTATAATGTACAAAGTAAAAAAAAGTTTGAACATTTGAATAGATTTATAAAAACCTAGCCTAACTTACTTCATAAATCCCACAGCCGAACATTGAAATTAACATCTGGAACTTTCTAAAATAATTCCAATTGGCCCAACTCTTAATAACACAAAGAACAGTAACTATACATATCACTACCACTGTGCAAAAAAGTAACGAGCCTGTACTGATATTTCATCAGGAAAAAAAGTACTTTAAAAGTACAGATACATGAAAAACTACTTAAGTACAGTACTTGAGTATTTGTACTTTGTTACTTGCCATCTCTGGAACCAGCTGTGCTGGGAAGTAATGATAGACCTGTGGTGTAGTGATAAGCGGGCGTGTTTCGCCGTGACGCCCTCCTTTGACCAGTAATGAAATTGCAAACCAAGGTTGTTGCGACTTATAAGCCGCACCGATGGCTCACCGGAAACCGTGGCGGCCGCCACATCACAGGGCGGCGGTGGAGCTTGCTGGCGCCGACGCGGCGTTTGGAGATAGTTGATGGGTGACAGGAAACGATGTGACGGGTTATGACTGCACCCGCTGGTGACCAACAGAAGTATCATCATCTTGTCTCTATCTTAGTGGAAATCATGTTAGTGGAGAGGGAGAGAGAGAGCTGCATTGGCCCGTATAAGATTAAATTAACAACTTTGAAGTATACTAGGGCGGAAACTATCGAATAACAAGATGTTTCGATTCAAATCGATTATTCGGGGGGGAAAAAAAGTTTTTTTGTAGCAATTATGAATATTCAATGGAAAATAAGATCTTTCACTGAATAAGGAATGACCAAGTAATTTACTTTTTCATTAACGATCATTTTTATTTCACCTCAAGGCGTTATAACGGACACATCGCCTTCAGTGGAAGCTACCAAAATAAAACGCCAAAATAATAACCAAATATATTTTATATGTGGAGCGGCGGCGTTGAATAAGTGAGGAGATGTTATGATCTGACCGCACATTTAAAATTGTCCGTGCAACTTCAAAAAAGGCGATGATGATTAGTGTTGCATCGATATCGGACGTACTCGGTATCGGCACCTATGTTGTGGTATCGGCGAGTACCAGTATTGGACCGATACCATTTGTCCGACGCTGTACGGCGGAAACTGCCAGAATCTTGTCTAAATCTAGAATATGTAAATGAAATGTTTTTGTGAAGAAATGTAAGTGAAGTAAGTAATACCTGCTCCCCTCAGTGTCTAAAATATCTCTTCTCATCTGCTTAAATAAAATGGCCTGATAAAAAATGGCCTTTATCTCAAAAAGTGGTCAAGTGGAGTAATACCAATACCACCCAAACAATAAAATATTAAAATAATGAAATAATTCTTAACGTTGCTTTTTAGAATTTTCCTCCACTACTATTAATCATGGGCTGCATGTAAAAAAATTACGGCGATAACACTAGTAACTTCTTCCCAACCCTTAGGAAGAAGTTACTACCAACAGCACTTTTTTTCAAACAGTGGTATCGTTATGGGTTGGTATCGGTGTCGGCCGATACTGCACAGCCAGGTATCGGGTATCGGCCGATACTGCACCAGGTATCGGGTATCTGTAACGCCACCAAAAAAAGGTATCGGTGCAACACTAGATTCGATTTAACTCTGTTACTCGAGTACCTCAAATAATCGTTTCAGCACCAAGTTATATACGTTTCCACTTGAAAAAACCCTAAAAAATGTTAACGTTTACCAGATACCAATGATAGCACTTACGGAACAAATTGAATAACTCCCGTCTCGGTTTCGAATGCAACGTTGTACAGAACGTTCTGGATGGACGCGTGTAAAGTCCATCTAGATTATTTTTTATTAGATATTTATTTATTTATTTATTAGTCAAAGAAAATCTTAGGACCTTGCCCTTTCCATCAGCCCAAACTAGAGGGTGTGTGTAGTGTAGAGCCCCCACCCGTAAGGTGAGGTGTCGCTATGGGGACGAGGAAAAAAATGACCACTTTATGTTCCCCACAGACCGACGTCCTCCGCGTTTGCTTTTTGAAATAGGGCTGCAATGATGAATCGACTAATCGATTACAAAATTAATCGGCAACTAATTGAATAATCGATAATTGCCAAGGACTTGAATCATCGAAACCGCCCTCTATTGGTCCATGCAAATTTAGATATTAATTGTTTATGAAGATATGAAATATTAAATGAATATGATTGATAAACATGAATATTATGTACATTTGCTGTTTACGAAGGACCTAATTTGACTATTTCAACTCGACAAGTTGGATGTCTGGTAATTTGTGCTTGCTGTGAATATTCTGGGATTTTTTCTGAACAAAAAAATCTAACCGAAGCTTATCGACTCGTTTGTTGCAGCCCTAATTTGAAATATAACAGAAAGCTGACAATCAAAGTGAAGTTTTAGGAGCAGCCAAACCGGTGCACTCTACATCAGCGCAGGTCACGCCGGCCAGAGCGACTATAAGTAGCAACATCCGAGTTTCCTGCGGAGCTTGGAAACACTCGAGTTGCGCCAACGCGACCAAAAGTCAAAAGTGATTTGGTCGCTAACCGTGAAGTCAGGAGGTTTAACTCATCCAGTCCCAGCACTTTCCAAATTCGGCACGTCCCAGTGCCAGGGTTTTCTCAAGGGCCTTAGATAATTAAGTTCTTGTCATTGTCAACAAAACACGTAGCAAAAGAAAACTTCAGACCTTCCTTTATCGTAAGAAAAAAAACGCTTGTTTTTGCCTGTTTCTATACTTCACTTATAGCCTCCAGAACATGTATCGGTCTCACTAAAATTGTTGATTTCTGGTCATGTAAACGCCTAGCGACCTATCAATGAGTTGGTGATTAAGTATATGTTACTTATCTGCTACAGAAATGCACCAAAATTTAGTCACGTCTTCCGTTGGTCATTTCCAACAACTGTACAAAATTTCATCTAGATCCGTGCACAACTTTTTTTCTTTCGTTATCTTGGGGACGAACCAACTCTACCAAAAACATAACCTGCTTCACTGCGCAGTTAATAAAGGCAACTCCTTCAAAACGTGGTAACGCTCCTGCTGGTGTTCTGGACCTGCCCTGAACCAGAAGAAAGATTCTTGGTGCAGCATGCACACATATGGCAAATGTATCATTGTGGAATGAATGAGTCTATTTTAAATATATCACTAACATCGCTAATTTGGTTCACACATTGAGACATGGTACACCCGGCTCCCAGAGCTGAACTCATTGTCATGAAGATATGTGTTGTTTCGACTCTGCCCCCTACGTCTGTGCCCACATCCTCCAGCCCACGCACTACCCTCGTCCACATTTCCATTTGTGTTGTGAAAGCAAAGAATAAAAAAAACAACATAATGATGTGCCTTTAACAATAACAGAAGAAGAAGGAAAAAAAAAGAAAGAATTGTAGCTTTGGGTCCCTCCCTCCCACGTTCCCCGGCCGTATAAGGCCTTCCCTTGTCTCTGCGCGCTTCACACATGTGATTGTGTTTTTCCAATTATGACACGTTCACGCCGACCACACTACCCACCAACACCC
>OMKY01210137.1:0-15419 GCA_900302395.1 Bregmaceros cantori | reverse complement strand
CGCATTGCTTCCCCTCACGGTCATATACTACATGTGCGCCAGTCCCCGCTCTCTTGTCCCCCTTTCACACCGCTGTCAATGAAATGAGAAAATGACACGTGTGCAAAAAATGTATTTAAAAAAATAATGAATTAAAATGTATTTTATTTGAAACTTGGCAAATTGTGCCCCTATCTCGAGTAAGGCACAGAGAACAGTGTTGAGAACGTGCTCGGTTCGCTGTAAAGCAAGCAAAAGCAAGGCTTGATCCCTCTATTGTTTGCGGTAGGAATCATGGAATTTGCAGCCGTGAAAACAGCAACTTTTCAGATCCACTTTCCTGTCGACGCTACTTTCTGAAATGCGTTTCCAAATCACTTCTTCCCATCTGGACGTAGACTAACTGGTACAGCTGTGATCTACCTTTTCAGGTGTCTCTGGTTCATGTTGGAGGTTCTAATGACCAAGAATGAGAACAACAGTCATGCGTTCCTGAGGACCATGGTGGAGAACATCAAACAGACCAAAGATGCCCAATGTCCAGACGACACCAAGGCGGCTGAGGTTAGAATCTCCAGAACTCACTAACTATGGTTCTAAAAAAGTCTTATATTCAGAAACTTGAATTGTAGGTCTAAGTGTCTAATGTGCCTGTCGTGTTGTATTTACTGTGTCTGCTCGGTGTGATGTATTGTATATGTTGTGTATTATCATTCACTCTTTCAGCTTTTGGTGTACTTTGACATGAAATCGATAAATTACATGGTTTTGAGAATCAAATGTGATACTTTTTTTGGTGTGTGGGGGGGAGGGGTCTTGTTGGACTACAAAGGTCTAAAATTTTACTGGTCAATTACACACTTTTTCATGTTTCGACCAAATAACTTGTTACATCACCTTCACGTTATCAGATGGCCAGGTGGCTAAGAATTCAGTAGAATCCTTAGCCTAGAGGTAGATCCAGCCCCCAAATTTCCCAAAAATGCACATCTATCTCACAAGAGTTCTACAACATGTTGTTGTGGTTGCAGAAGCTGTACACTGTGTGTGACGTGGCACTGTTTGTCATCGCCAACAAGAGCACGGCATGCCACCTGGAGTCTCCCAAGGAGCCCATCCTTCCTGCCAAGTTCTTCCTCGTCCAGGACAAGGTGTGCATGTTGTTAGAGTTGACTTCAAACAAAGTTCACTTTAGACAATGAATTTCATAAAACGTAAGTTTGATCATTTTGTCTTTGGCACTAGCTTCAAAGCTATTGAGTTTCTTGGAGATAATCCACAAAATCTTAAATGGGATCAATTGATTAGAGAGATATTGCAACTAGAGCTGCAACCGATTAATCGATGATAATTGATTATTTAAATAATCGTCAACTAATTTGATGATCGATTAATCGTTTACGGCCCCATTCTCCACTCAAATGTGTTGAACATACAGTATTTTGCGAGTTGGCACCCATACTCATGGATATTGAATACTGTTAAGCCCCACAATGACACATAATGGTGAAAACACAATAACTTGGCACGGAAGAGTAGGCTCTTCCATGTGAAAATACTAAAAGAAAATGGAAATCTTAGCAATACATGGAGATGGTGAAACCGCAAAAAGGTTGCAATATTAACATTGCAAACTTTTTAATAATTAACGTTTCACTTTAACAATCGTTCCGATTTCAAAGGAAAAATTAGTCAATTAATCGTCGGTAAAAGAGGCTGGATTTTGTATTGAGGTTTCAATAAATATTTCTTGGATATGTGTTTTGCCACAGCCTCAAGTATTGGTGTTTTGATTTAATGGCAATTAGCAACATCATTTATCGGTCGATCAGCGCTGCTATGCAATAGACGAGTTCGGGGGGTACTTCCGGTGTCTGCACGTCACGTGCGGTGTCATTTAGTTCGCTGTGTTTTTGTATTGTGTTTTATATTCGGTGGGAACACACACCTACAGGGTTATTTAAAACTGATGGTAACTTGCGGTGTGCTATTCAACACCCAAACGCTCTCGTGCGGATCTGTGACCCACAAACGCATGATTTAATAATCAGTGCAACTCGTTCCATTTTCTCATTCCTTTTGGAAGAACTAGTAGAAGCAGCCAGCCTATTGGTCCAGAAGAACACGTGACCACTCGATGAGTAACTTTAAGTCGTATTTTGACTGTATTTTATCAATATTTATACGAAATTATGAACGGAGCGAGTGGGGTGATGTGTAACTGGTCACAGAGCGACACCTAGTGGTCGGATTTTGAACCGGTGTGTGTTTTGTGTGCTCGGACTTCGCTCCACTACTAGAGTTGGCATAGGCAACAATAAGGCACTGGAAGTGTGTTTCATGCCGACGGGACAAAATGCCAGCCCCCTGTATTTTACGGGTAAACTCGTCTATAGGATCCGATGCCATGACCATGGAGGTACTAGTATATAATCTATATGGACCAGAAGGGAGATGTCCCAGGTATAATTCTGATAGTTATGTGCATTTCTTCCAGGACTTTAAAAATGACAAAGAGTACCTGTCGGCGGAGATGAAGCAGATGCTGCTGACTGGGAAGGTACGCACTGATATCAATCGGGCTTTCACATCAAATGGCCCTGTTACCAGCAGGTTAAGACCAGGGCTCTGAACCGGTTCAAGAAGCGAAAACCGGAAACGAACAGAAATTCATGGAATTTTACGAGGAGCGGAAACGGAAACGAAAAAAGATGTATTCAAATGTTCCGGAACAGAAACAGAACAATATGAAATCCACAAAACTGGTTAAAAACGTTTTTTTCTGTTCTCTTTATATTTTAACATATGCTATGTCTGCTAGACCATTTCCGGTTGTGCATCCATCCAACTTTCACTCAGTCGTCAAGCCTCATGCATCTGGGGCTCAATCTTGTGGACAGACGCGAAGCGAATGTAATGGCGTTAATACAGTCAAATTTAAGTTTAAAAGTTCACCAAACATATTTTGTATAAACTATATCTAAAGTTAACATTGCACAATATAAGGAACTTTAAGAACGAACAAAATAGTTGGTTCAGGACCGATATTTTGGTGGCGGAACGGTTCCGAGAACGAAAACGTTTAACTGAGACCTGCCTGAACGAATCGGAACGGAACGTTTCAAAAATAATTTCGTTTTCAAGCCCTGGTTAAGACTGCTACTTCAAGCCAGCCACATACATAGTCTTGTTGCGAGGGCTTAGATCACTGCATATCCTGCACGTCAGCTTGGCCCCCGCTGTCTCATCCTGCTTGCATATGAACACAGTCAATTAAAAAAAAGGAAATGACGCTTGCTCAGAAAAAGATGTTTATACCAGCAGAGTATTGCAATACGAAGTGTTCTTATTTCAATATTATTACATGTCATTGCATGCATGCTTGCGATCTTTGTTTGTCACAGGTTTGCTACTATGTATTAGTTGCTGTTATTGCTCATGCTGTTAAACTCTGACTGGAATTGGCAAAATAAAACATAATTTCCCTTTTGAGGAAGTGATATGAATACACTCATGGTTAGCGGTTGGTTGAAAGCACTTCTTGTCAAACAACTGTTTTGACCTTTTTTAATCACAATGACACAGAAACTACTGAAATTAACCTGATCAACAGGTAACACTTTCCACGTAACTTTCAATTTGGTTCAAAATGTATGCAGTCAACACTGTTGTCATATTTTTTTAAATGCCAAAAGTTGTCAACAGATTTTCCCCTGACGGTAGATGTTCTTGGGACTGGCCCTGTGGCGCAGTGGGTTAGACCGCTACTGCCAAGTCAGCTGCCGCCATTGTCCGCTATGTGATTGCAGCGTCCTGAGATTGCGTCCCGTCACGGTCATGTAATGCGTGTCCACTTGTCTCCGCTCTCTCATTCCCCTTTCACTCTGTCACTAAAACGAGAGAATGGCGCATGTGGCAAAAAAATACTGCACAATCGGAATTGCGATTTTTGACCTTAAGGATTATGGAAAATTAGAAATTGCTGGTTTTTGGTGGGTTTTTGTTTTTTGCATTTCAGTTTTATTTTGTTCATGCTTTACATGGAATGACATACCTTCATACTATTGCATACAAGTTCATACTATTGCATATAATAATTGAAAGGACTGTCTCGCCACTATGCAAGAGTAATTACCATTGTTGCGATTGGTTCGTTTCACCGTGTGTGATCATATTCCTGTGCTGTAATAATAATGTATAATAATTCCTTATCTCTAGATTTACTTTTTGTGATTTTAAATTATATTCTGCATTGATTTTTTTTTGTAAGAAGTCCAATAAAGTTCAGTTGTTTAACGTTTCGCTTTTGTAATCGTGATTAACAATCGTGATTTCAACTCACATTTTTTTTCCATACCCGTGCAGCCCTAGTTTGAGGTGATTATGCGCTGTATGAAACTGTTGCGTAGTTGAAAAGTTTGAACGGCCACGTTTCTCTGTGCAGCCCAAGCCTAGTCCGGTCCTGGGGGCCGCTAACAAGCCACTGCCGGTTCCTGTGAGGAAAGTCTTTATCAAAACTGCGGTAGTCGGAACCAACCCGTCCAGCACCGGAACCAACACCCAGAACAGCCCACAGACGCCTAATAAGAACAGGTGAGCAGGTCTTCACTGGGTCTGCTAGCTGCACACATATAGAGCATATTATTCCACACTTTTGTTAGTGGGTGAACAATCCAGCGCTTGGTGACTTCTGCTTCACAATTATAGGAAGAGCAGACATCGAAGGATCAAAAATTGGCGTGGCACCTGTCTAACTCCCCACCTGTCACTGTCCCAGGGACGGGGCACAAGACTATAAGGCACACTCTGAATTAATGATCTATTTCCAAACTTAATTAATATATGATGCATGGGCATATGAGGCACATTAAGAGATGTTTGGTGTAACTGTCTTGGTGTCTAATTGTGATGTCATCAAGACACCCCTCTGCTGTCGGCTTGACACACAGGTGAATTCAGTGTTTTCTCTCTTTCTGTTCTGTTGCTCGACAAAGAGCTTTATGCTAGAGGCTGGTTTCCTCATTTCACACCTACCTCTCTACAGTAGTAACACTGCTTGTGACCATGCAAAATTCGTGTGAGGTCAGTAAAAACAACCAGTATGTTCCATATACAACGTTCATTGAGTTAAAACTATTAGACTTATCTGTTTTCACTAACGGAGATTGATACAAATCTTGACGCTTGGCATCTGTTAATCTACCTCCTTATAGTGTGAGCTTACAAGATTTTCTGCAAGTGTTGTCACGCAAAGGAAGAAGTCAGCCATCTTGAAAAATGTTATGATTTATATGAAATTATATTCATATGCTTTTTCCTAAAAGTAAACGGCTGTTTTGAAAGCAAAGCTAAATAGATTTGGGCAAATCCATAGAGCACGAACACACTGAATCTGGGACAAATCCATTCATCCATCCGTTCAAAAGTTCTTGCCCACGCAAAACAATCACATCCCATTCGGGGATATCATTAGAACTTAAGCCCCCATGAATTAGCGTGCTAGAACTCTGTCGCATATTCATATTGACCTGGGACAATTTTGAAACGGATGCCATCTCGATTTAACCGGGATGAACATGCAGGTTTGAATTGGGGCTGCAACTAACGATTATTTTGATAATCGATTAATCAGACATTTCTACTGCCGATTAATCGATTAATCTGAATAATTATTAGTGTTATGGTTATAAAACATTATTAAAAGTTTGCAATATTAATATTACAAACCTTTTGCTGTTTCGCTAAATAAATTATAACATATTGGGCTTTCACGCAAGCTTACGTGTTGTCTTTATTGTATTGGGGCCTTGACACTGGAGAAATTGCATTGGGAACAACATATATTCAACACATTTGAGCGGCGAATAGGCCAAACCATGAAACGATTAATCGATTATCAAATTAGTTGGCGATTATTTCAATAATCAATTATCATCGACTAATTGGTTGCAGCTCTAGTTTGAATATATTCTTAGTCACATGACTGATGACCATCTGCAGCAGCGTTTACATGGGCGTGATGGTTGTCCTTTACTTGCAGCAACTCTAGCGCTGAGTCGATCCAAGCTGGCGCCCGGGAGAACAATGAGAACCCAGTGGTCATCAACCCCATCATGCTGAAGGCTAAGGAGGACATAAAGAAGGTACTTCCTCAACCCAATCAACTGGTTTTATGCAGAGATGGGCAGTAACGCATTACATCTACTCTGTTACAATTTTTTTGTGTACTTTTTTACTTTTAGAGTACAGTTTCACAAGTTACTTTCTTCTTTTAGTCAAGTAGATTTGAGGTGAAACTGAGATGTCAACAATTCACTACTTGTTACATTACAGTACAATACTCTCTCTCACTCGCTCTCTCTCGGGCTCTCTCTCTCTCTCGGGCGCTCGCTCGAGCGCTCTCTCCCTCTCGGGCGCTCTCTAACTGTCCTAATTTATTTTTTTTACTGAAAGTTACTCAGTACTTTCGCAACTTAAGTAACTTTTTTGTGGTTTACTTTTTAACTTTTACTTGAGTAATATTTTGCTGAGGTAACAATACTTTTACTTAAATAATGTTTATGGCTACTCTGCCCGTATCTGGTTTTATGTACACAAACATTGCTTATTCACACCAGGAATTCACAGGAATGCACATTCCTATTTCCGCGGAGAGCAATTTTATGACTGAGTCAATGAAAGCCGTTAATACTATCTATATTCTAATCTTTAAGCCGCACCCATGGCAAAAGTCTTTTCGCTTTCTCCCTCTGCAATTGCTGCCCTTCGTTTGTGGTGCATTTAAAAACAAAAAAATGGGTCGACTACTTGAGACAGATGATTGCCGCGATGATTTAGATTTCCACGAAAATACCCACGATCGTGGAATCGTGTATTTCTGGAGGGACTAATTTCTCTTCCGCACAAAGATAATTTCTATCTGCAGTGTTTAGGAGGGTTTGGCGATATTAATGATATTTGACTGCCATTTTGGCTGTGAACATCAGATAGTGTTGTCTTTATTTTTGGAATGTTTTCAACTCCTCCCCCAAACAGTATTTGTGAAGCCTGATGGATCAAATGAATGACTTAACATCATATATTCCAAAATTGAGTGTACAGTGTAAGTGAATTGTGTGCTGGTGTTTGTTGTCTGATATTCCGACTTTGAATGTACATAATTATATTCCGCCATCAGAAATTGGAAGCAGAGGCGCAAAAAGCGCAGAAAACTGTGCAGAAGCCAGTTCAGAAGACGGCAGCCACACCAGTAGCGGCGCCGAAACGACGCGGCCGACCTCCTAAGGGGGCGGCGTCACCGGCTGCTGCTGCCGACAAAGACGCAAAGAAAGAGGCGGGAGCAGGGCGGGGGAAGAAGAGGGGGGCGGCGGAGGCGGGCGATTCCATTAAGGTGAAGGTGTCCAAGCCAGCAGTCACCAAGGAGGAGGTTACCAAGAGACCCATCGACCTGCAGAGGTGAGACTGCATTAGAACTAGAGGTATGCAATCGTTGCCGACTGCCAAAGGGATATCCGAAACGATTTGATCACCAATCAACGCAGAAATATTGTAGAGCCATGCTTTCTGTCGGATTCAACAGTTTTGTTCAAGGAATCGTTAAAGTCACAATGATGTCACAATCAATGAATTGTGACATCGCAGAGGCCTTGTACAGGGTGGCATACATGATTTTGCAAGTGTTATGACACAAGGCAAAAGATCAGCCATCTTGAAGGATTTTATGCTTCATATGAAATGAAATGTTTGTTTTATCTTAAAACCAACCATTAAAACAAAACTAAATTTGGGGCAAATCCATCCACCTAGTCGGGCGTTATGGACCAAATAAAAATTTGACAATCTTGCATTCAGCCATTTTGAAGCCTTGGCGCCTAAAATCTCATCAGTTCATGGCACTAAATCAATCTCTCCATTCAAAGGTTATCCCATAAATCTGGAGCATTTGCCACAGCGGATGCAAAACCATCGCTCCGCGTTTCCGGGTTATAACTACTGTGATTTACATTTGAGGGCTAGCTGTAGTTCATTTGCTAGGGTCTGTTCCACCAATCATATCGCTGAAACGCGCTGGAAGCATCCAGGAATGTTGCAGAGTCATGCTGTCTCTAGGATTCAAGTTTCGTTCAAGGAATCTTAATTGTGATGTCATAGGGGTGTCCCAAAGTGTTGGCATAGCAGATTTTGTGCAAGTGTTATCACACAAAGTAAAAAGTAATCTTGAAAGTTTTATGCATCACATGAAATGTATATGCTTTATCTGAAGACCAAACAATCTAACGGGTATTGTGAAAACAAATCCATCCACCCAGTCAGTTATGAACCAAACAAAGAGTTGGCCATCTTGTAAGCGTTTGCCTCCAAATCTCAACAGTTCATAAACCTACCCTAGAGAACACACCGAATCGGGGTCTGTTCCACCAATCGGAGGGTTGAAGTCCAAAGGTTTGGCGGTTCTGATCCAGCAGTCAGAAGTCGCCACATCTTGCGGCCCCGCGTGTGCTGTGATCCAAGCCACAGCAACAAGTGTATGAGCTTGGCTTGGAGCAGCGATCTTTACTGCTACGCCACTGGGCCAGCCCCACTAGAGCAAAGTTATCAATGAGAAAACTAATGGGATGGTATTGAGGTAATGAGGGTTAGGTATTAACTTTTGGCAGGGACCGATGCCAAATAGGGACCAATAATAATCATATTTTTGCACTTCCAGATGTCTCATTGGCTGCTTTTTTTGTACGGTTGCAGGTAAACGCTGGGAGGCTTTGAAGAACATGGACGACCACAACCCTGCTGCTGTTCTTGCCCATCCAAACATCTCTCCAGTGGAAACATGGACATTTCCAAGCACCAATGGTGCTTCGTATTATGAGTGTGTGTATATATATGGTTGTATAAAAGTGTGTGTGCGTGTGTGTCTATGTACGTACATATAGACATGCACACGTGTGGGGGTGGGTGTGAGCAGGAACCCGAGCCAGCTGGAGAAGTCTTTTTATTTTGAAGGAGTTGATTCGGAGCGCTCCCTAACCTTTTACTGTCCCATTTTACTGTCCACTTGCTCTGAGCACTCCCGTTCCTTTTCACAGCTCGCCGGTATGATAGATGGTATGTTGTGGTATACACGATATTGTAGTGTATGACGATGTACAGTGTGACTGAGATGCTGAAGTTTTTAAGGCCTTAGTGCTCCACAGACATGTTTTTTTTTTCCTTTTATGCTCATCGCTTCTTTTGCGGAGCCATTTTTAAGAAAACAAGAAAAAGAGGTTGGACATTTTACAAAAACTGTTTTAATCTGGTTCTATGATTGTTGCTTATTAAATTACCTGAAAAACAATTTGACCTTGGTTGTGTTGTGCAGTACTCCCTAGATTAGGTTGTGTAGCCATTTGGGACAGATGAGACTGAAAGATCTTTTGTTTTGTAAATTTACTTAGACTATCAAACCGGTTTCTGAACAGAGCCAGGGACAAAAAGCATCCTTGAGGGGGGCCAGTCCTAGGGGACAAAGTCGCACTTCTTACTTGTTGTACCTGTCCGTCAGGAAGCGGTGTATCCACTGGTGTGTGGGGCCAGGAACAGAAAGATGTCATTTTGATGTCCGGGACTATTGTGTTAAACGCCAAACTAAAGTCAACGAAGAGGATCCTAGCATCCTCTTCGTTGACTTTAGTTTGGTGGCGGAGGATGTGAGACAGCCCAATGTTGACTGCATCATTGGCTGATCGGTTTGCTCCTGGCTGATCCCATAGGATTTGACTATCTCCCCCTTCGGGTGCCTTAGTACAAGCCTCTCCAATACCTTTATGGTGACACGTGAGTGCTAGAGGTCTGAAGTCATTGGGACGACGGGGGCAGAACAGCCTTCCTAGTAACAATCAAAATCTAACTTTCTGTTTGAGACGGGGGGAAAACTGATCGGATTTAGTTACCTCCACATCATTCTGAAGTGTATTCAGAGGTTAAACACGGTTTCATTCAATCTCAGAGGAATTCAGTTGCCAATTCAGAGGACAGGAATATGATCACATGGTGAAACGAACCAATCGCAACAATGGTTACTCTTGGCGAGACGGTCCTTTTAACCAATCAGAATGTTAGGTGAGCAAACTGTTTACAGGGGGAAGAGTGTTAGATTTGAAGTTGAGGTGCTGGTGTAACCCGAACACGAGAACAGTCTTTAGTCAATTTCAGAACCAAGTACAGTGCCAACAGATAAAAACACATAACAGCATTGCAAAAGAGTGGAGAAACTAGCTAAAAGTGCAATATAAATGAGAAAGAAAATACACAAGTGTATTTAGAGGTAGGTGTGAAATGAGGGAACCAGCCTCTAGCATGAAGCTCTTTATTCTTCGAGAGACCAAGCAGAAGGAGAGGGAACACTGAACTCCCTGGTGTCTTAGCAGACAGCGGAGGGAGTGTATAGATGACATCACAATGAGACACAGTTACACCAGTGTCAAATATGGGCATGCATGTGCTGGTCATAGAATGTCACAGAGTGGCTACGTGTGTATAAAATTCCCCAAGAAATGCGAACTGCTACACAAGTACAATATTTAAAAAACACTAAAAAACTAAACACTAAAAGACAGACCGACAGACAGACAGACTGGCTGGGAGCACTGTGGATGTCTATTCATGGGCCTGCTTAAAATGAAAGGTTTTTGGCTGCCCTTTAAAAATGCCCAGAGAGCTTGCAATTTGAAGTTTGAGCGGGAGGGCATTTCACAAACAAGGAGCCATGGCCTCGAACTCTCACTCTGTTGGGGACTGGAAATGGGTGCATGGGATAGACAACTGGCATTTGTTATTTGATCTTTGGGATACTCTGGAGGTGTGTGGGTGAATGAGGTCCGTGCGGTGCAACTTGAGGGTTACAGCAGCAACACAGCAGCTGAGAGCCTGGCTGAGTCTGATCTGCCCAGCAGGGGCATGGATCTCTCAAGTCATAGCATGTTACTATGCCTTCTATAGTGTGTGATGTACCAATGACCAGTCTTGAGTCCTTCGACAAGAACGTGGGTTGCTCCCTACTGTGAAGCAGTGTACGAGAGGACAACTAGAAGTATGCACTTCTTGCCGCCTGGTAAGCGGATATCGCTGAAACGCGTTGGAACTTGGAAGCATCAATGAAACCCAGGAATGTTGTAGAGTCATGCTGTCTGTTGGATTCAAGTTTCTTTCAAGGAATCTTAATTGTGATGTCACAGGGGTGCCCCAGAGTGTTGGCATAGCAGATTTGAAGTGTTATCACACAAAGGAAAAAGTTATCTTGAAAGGTTTTATGCTTAACATGAAATGTATATGCTTTATCTGAAAACCAAACAATCTAAAGGTATTGTGAAAACAAAGCTATAGAAATTTGGTGCAAATCCATCCACCCAGTCAGTTATGGACCAAACAAAGATTTGGCCATCTTGAAAGTGTTTGCCTCCAAATCTCAACAGTTCATAAACCCACCGTAGATAACACATCGAATCGGGGACAAATCTATCCATTCAAAAGTTATCGCGTTAACACGAGGGATTGTACGCGGCGGTGCATGGAGGGGGGAAAAAAAACGTTACTTCCCCTACGCGCTGCGTTCCTGGGAAATAATAACATGACATTTCAGAACCCTGATGAATGAGTTTATGGCCAGGCATTAGCTTTAACGGACCTTGACCCCAACCATTTAACTGTAGTTGGGAATTCAGATTAGCCAGTTTGATATCGCACTCCCACTCTCTCTCGCACTACGTCCAACACTACACGTCTTTAAGATTAAACCATGTACAATCAAAGTCAAATCAGATTGTCCTGCTGACTACAATGATTGTAGATTGTTGTGGTGTTCTGATCAAATTTACACTTTATTACAGCAGCACTGTGAATAACTTGGTTTCATTATGTTATCTGCAGATATGGGCAGAGTAGCCATAAAAATTACTTGAGTAAAATTATTGTTACCTCAGCAAAATATTACTCAAGTAAAAGTAAAAAGTAGTCATCCAAATAGTTACTCAAGTAGAAGTAAAAAGGTAATCCACAAAAGTTACTTAAGTAGCGAAAGTACTGAGTAACTTTCAGTAAAAAAATAAAAAAATAAATTAGAGGGAAAGAGCGAGAGCGCCCGATAGAGAGACTGAGAGGGAGAGAGCGCCAAGAAAGAGTGAGAGGGCCCAACAGAGAGAGAGAGAGAGAGACTACCTGAGAGGGAGAGAGAGATATGATGTCAACAAATGTGCCAACAGTTCCCAACAGGTGTAACTAAAGGCCAAGTTTATGCAACGAGTAGCAAATTGACATTCAGCAAAAAGTATTGTTTTTCACCACAAATTTACTTGAGTAAAAGTAGAAAGTAACTTGAAAAATGTACTTCAAAAGTAAAAAAGTACACAAAAAATTGTAACTGAGTAAATGTAATGCGTTACTGCCCATCTCTGGTTATCTGGGTAAAAAACATTGATCACAAATATGAATTGTGTTAACGCTGAGTGCCAATTGTTTGCACGATTTGAAATGAGAAGAATATATATTTTGAAAGATTAAATTATTGCCAACTTTGGCAACTTTTGTTGGCTTTTATTTATTTACTTCTGGGTGGTGTAGGCTATAATTTTATTATGAGTTCAACAGCAGCTGCAAATTACAGCAGATCATTAGAGCAAATTATTGATCAAGTACTACCACATACCACTTAAAAGCAAGGTCTAATCAGATTACTGTACTCTCATATAATCAGATTACTGTAAAATGCTTACAAAAAAGTAACTGGGGTCCCTTACAAGTCAATTTTAAAACATGCAATCTGTATTACACTTTTGCTGGGACTTTTATAGACATTCCAGAAAAAATCGAGGCCATTCTTAAAATATATGCACGCAGCAGAACAAGTCTAGGAGCAGAACCCTGTTTTTATCGGAGACCACACCCACTTTTGTATGAAGCACGACTAACATTTTGCACCAAAACTCTGAGTTGAACAAAATAAAAATGATGGGCAGTTGGGAACACATGGCATTGTTGATTTTATTTCATTAACGTATTTATTTTAATCAGTAATTTGAGGTTCAGACTTGAGGGAAAAGGGAAAAAAGTAAATGAATGGAAAATGCAAAACAGAATTTTAAATCTTCAAAGCACAAGTCATGAAAATGTTATTAACATTGAATTATTGGCTTTAAATCTCATTATCTTGATAAGGATTGGCGACTGTTTTTGTGTATCTTACAGTGTACTAAACAAATATTAAATATTTTTATTAGTTGTTTTGGTTTATGTGTGTGTTTGTTAAATAATAATAATAATAATAATAACAATTGTTATTATTATTGTTGTTATTGTTGTTATTATTATATTGTTATTATGTTAATAATAACATTGTTATTATTATTGTTGTAGTTGTTGTAATGGTTTGCAGGCTGAAATGCGATCATCTGATTCCAGCAATTGAATAAAATATTTGAAATTTTTAAAAAGCTGCCAGTTTTATTCTTTCAACTTGAAAATGCGAGACACAGCATGTCGAACTAAAACGTTTTCGATATACGCATTGAGAGTGGGAGCCCCCGCCCCGGTCTCTCCTTTCGGGAAGTCCGCCCCTGAGTCCTGAGTGAGTCTTCCGCTGCCGTCCACAGAACGGACCGTTTAGCTCCATGAGTTTAGCTCCATGTTCCAGACCTCTCCTAGCCATTGTGTGTCGGCCCGGGTCCACAGGTCACCAGAATTCTCTGGCGCGGTGATCAGCGGTGGTCGAGAAGCAGCGAACCGAGTCTAACAGGGTCGATCCCCGCTGGGAAGAGCAGCGCCATACCGCGGACCATCTAGCCGCAGCAGCAGCAGCTCCGCCGCGGAGTCATGGCGAACATCGCGGTTGCGCGGATCCAGCGGGAGTTTAAAGAAGTTGTCAAAAGCGAAGAGGTGAGTAAGGGGGCCTCGGAGGTGACTCTGGGCCTCGGTTGATCCCTGTCGCTTGAGTGCAGGCCCGATTTTGCAGCTTGCCCCTGTGTGCCGTGCCCCTGGTAACCGACCCTCGGCCCGCCGCCTCGCTAACTGGGAACCAGCCGAGGGGTCGGGTGTCCTAGTGGGCGATGCCGATTAGGAAATGCCGGGGATCCGCGGCCTGTCGTCATCACCATTTATAAAGATCAACCGTTCGCTTCATCGTCGTCCCACTGACAGCAGACGCTGGATGATTTATCGGCACTAGTTTGACAACTCCTTGGTAGCCGTTAGCGTATTCCGGTTAGCTTCTATTCCGGTTAGCTTTCCATATTTTTGGGTTTGTATTTGCTTTTCATCTTCGCTACGAGTATTTACGTTCACTTCCACTGGCGTTGAATTCTATGTATATATCCGTTCATATTCCAATTTGGCCTCCATTTGTTATTCCGTTTTGTTTTTAGCAGAAGCTCGACGTGTACTCCAGTGTCCACCCAGTGCTCGTGTTATCCAGCTAGCTTCTACCCATGTAGCGGAATCGTGGAAATGTTGAGTCTATTCATGTCATTTTCTAAGCTTCACAACACTGGTGATAATTCTTATCCGCTCCATGTTGTCCCCACAACCATTAAACATGAACAGCAGTGAATATGGAATACGAACTCTATTAAATAAATGAAAGAATTGCTAGTCTCAAGTACTAGTAGTAGATTTCGGCGTGAAAACATTCAGTAAATATAGTAATGTCTTTTTTTTAATTGTGCACCTTATTCGTATTTTCCAAGTGTATTGTGATCGGACTAGATGGTGTCTACTCCAAAAGTGCAGCCAGCTAGGCAGTGAAGTAGAGATTGTGAAGTTGACGTTACTTGGTCAGCTGGTTCCTCTACTGCCACACCCAACGATCAACAGCTGCTCGGGTTTTGTGTTCTGAATTCGGGCCATGTCAGTCTTGTTGGTGACAAAGATGTTTATAGACGAGTTTACACACCAAAATAAAGACTGTTATAATCGTTTGTAAAGGCGCCTCTGGTGTCTGTACCGCAGCACATGTAAAGTCGTCATAGTGGACCGAAGTCTGCCTACTACAGCTCGCTCTGTGACAAGTTACCTGTTATCCAACCGACTTTGCTCACCGCTTTGCATAAATATTGGTTGTGTCCGAAATCGCTCCCTATCCCATTTTGGATATCGCTCCCCCACGCCATTTTGTAGGGGTGTCCGAATTCTCCATGTACGCTATCTAGAGGAGGCTGAAGTTGGCTCCACATTCGCCCAGCTCCACATTCGTTATTAAAACAATGCTCGTTCCGGGGCCGACGAGCCGGGCGACGTACGCGACAGCCCGCTATCTCCGCTCTCTCGTCTCTCTCACACGCACACACTCGTTGTCTCTCTCCCTGTCGCTCACCCCTCTCTCTCTCTCTCCCTTTCTCTAGCACCACAGCCATGACCAACACACACTCGCTGGCTCTCTCTCTCTCTTGCTCACCCTCTCCCCCACTCTCTTCCTT
>OMKY01210131.1:0-15000 GCA_900302395.1 Bregmaceros cantori | reverse complement strand
CGTTCCCTTCTAGACGGTTGATTAGATCAGATACCAATGGCGTTTGAGACGACAAAACGACAAACGCCACCTAGAATTGAAACACGGCTGGCACAGGCGCATATCTTGACTATTTGCCCCGCCCGTGGTAAGAGTCAACAAATTCTTGTGTAAACACACTATAAACCTTGCCACTCTACTGTGGAAAGACATTGGCTCTTTCCGTAAATTGCTCCCTATCCCCTACTCCCTCTATAGAGCACTCACTTATAGTGCACTCAACAGCAATGGCAGAGAATTCGGACACCAGTGTCGGTGCCGTCAAAATGTTTATAACGTTATAAAATTCAACAACCGTCACAAAAAGTCAAAAGTACTTTAGATTTATAACTATTTGCTGCTATTGACTCCCGCCGTGCCATGCTTTTTTAGTTTAGGGCATTTTCAATGCGTCTCACATTATTGCTTGGTCTAGGATACATCGTGGTACATAGTGATATACTTTCAGTGCACAATATAGGGTACATGGAGTAGACATGTACCCTATAAAAGGGCGTGCACCCCATATAGTACACAATATAGGGAATAGGGCACGATTTCAGACACAGCCACTAATTATGTCTGTACCCAACTTGAAGCTAAAGTGTGTGCGTGTGTGTGTGTGTGTGTGTGTGTGTGTGTGGGCGGGGTGTTCTGTGCATGTACAGTGCGATCAGTGTATTAAGATGAAGGGACACTCAAAGCACTAAACTAATTGGCAATCAAATCCCACCGCTGTGGCCGGGTGAGGTTTTTGTGAATAAAACTTCCATTCACGTTGGCCAATTCTTTTATAGTGGCTATGGCGGTCTGCTGTGTCCAATAAATCTTCTCCCTCACCTCCAGATATCACTGTCACTGCTATTTACGTTCCTGTGTATTCATTCCTAAAGGTGAGATTACATTTCTGTAACCGTACACGGCAAATGTCGCTTGGGTCTGGTCGCAAACCATTTTTGCTGGTATACGTCTGCACTATCGGTCTGGAATTTCTAGCGACGCACAGTTTCCTGCCGAAGCACAAGGGGGAGTCTATTCGAGAACTAGCGAGTACTCCGGCGGAAGGTTACGAGGCGGCGCCGTTATATATTTATATGTATTGTATATTGGCCATAATTCTACCATTTTTCCTTAGCCACATCACACGATGTTCCTGCTTAGCCCTGCAACCAGTTGATGGCTTCTGGATATTGTATCGATGGTCCATCTTGCAGACTAGCCTTTACAACACTTTTAAAAACGTAACCCACTAACTTTACTCTACAGAACACCTCTAGACTGAGAAACAGTTTCTTCTACAGAGTCCTGTGTACTAAGGCCTCTAGACTAAACAACAGTATCAACAACATATCAAGCAGAGTAGCCCTGCTCGATATGTTGACATATTACATGTGCTGATTCTATGCCCACCACTTTATATATGTGCTGCTTTTCTTTCTTTCTGTGTTGACCTCATTACCTGTTGATCTTGAGAGAGAGGTTTCTTTAAAATTATATTAGTTTCTTATTCAAGACGGATAAAGGTCTTTAAATACAGTTTCGGCTGACGTGCTGCAGCCTTTTTCATGGAGTTGGCGTCCTGTTGTTATGGTGACGCCGTAGCTATATCACTTCCTTGTGGCCGTGCTCTGGCCGACGTTCCCGCCAGCCCGACTCCGTTTCTTGCCCAACTGAAATTCCATGTGTGTGTACTGCTGTCATGTATATGCAGAATGCAGAATCTTGAATCTTGAATCTTTTTAAAGGTTTAGCCAACTATCCTTATTGAACTGTATCCCACTATCTTTGAGAGCATTTAAAACACAAATTGAACGATTGTTGCATTATGCCGGCCATCGACTGAGTTCCTTTACCACTGGATCTCCTCCAAACAGCTGCAAGTCCCCAGATTGCTTTTTGCTGTATGTTCCTTACATTAGCTCCCTCTAGTTATAGAGAGCTCCTTCCACAGACGTCCTACAGAGAGAACAAACAAATAAGTATTATAATTCAGATGTGGAGCAAACCCTTTCAATTAACAAAGGAAATCACGCAGTCAATGTTTTCCTAATCATGCTAGTAAAAGATTGCCAGCCAAGATCGTCTGTGATAAGTTAACCACAAATGAAAAAAAAACCTCCTCAAAATCTCAAGAACACACCGCCATGATCCTGTACAATGATGCGCCCCCGTCCACAATATGGCCTCCCAGAGCACTTCCACTGCCCAACATAACATTGTCAACCATATGTCAAGCTAGGGGACTTACCAAGTTCTCAAGCCAATCATCTGTCAATTTCGCTCCTTGTCCACAATAGGAAAACCGCGCTTTGTTTGGCTACTATAGCATTGGGGTTGTGGTTTAAGGACAAGGGGTGGTGGGAGTAATATGCTTTACTTCTTCTCGTGGGTGTCTGTGTGTGGTGTGTGGTGTGTGTGTAATACGATTTACTTCTTCTCACTCCTTTTCGACCTGCGTCGGGGTGCATCGCTAGACTGGGGCGGCCTAGCGATGTGCGATGCGTGGACCATGCGTTGGTTCTGGCTCGCCAGGCTACTACTCTATGAGCATATATATGATAATGGGTTGCCACACATACTGCTAGCACTAAATTTTATAATCCTTTTTTTATCATTTTGACGGTGCCAAGTGTCCGAAAACTCGCCGTTGCTGTTGAGCACACTATAACTGTGTGCACTATATGGGGATAGGGAGTGATTTCGGACACAGCCACTGATTTGGTGCCGATGCCAGGTGACATCTGATGATGTCACAGTTTGTAGCCAATAAGGACAGTGGAGGCCTGACACATTCCATTTACAACACATTGCAAGAAGTTAGTTTGGATCATTTCCCTGTTTCTTTTAAAATTATCCGTAGCTGCAACTCGTTCCGCTGAGATTAGCTCCTACTTTAAACACATTCTTACAACTACTGCCACAGACAGCCATTGATTGGACCGTATCGACTGCAACCTTTATTCATCCCTGAGGGCAATTTCAGTGTTAGAGAAAGTAAAGGACAGTGTGGAAGCACCAAATACATGCTATTATTGCTTATGAAAGAGCAATATAATACATATTGATTAAATGCATGCAATATGACAACATGTTAACAGGCTCACTATGTACCAAATATCGAGCCAGAGCCAACGCATCGTTCTACGCATCGCACATCGCTTGCATCGGGTCTGGTAAAACCATGTTAGAAAATTATGAAAATTGTGTTAACCAGTCGCAGTGCAGTAGGTGGGACAAGCGGCGTGGAGGCGTGACAACCAAATTCCGCCCACCTCGCGCGCAGCCCGTACCGACTGGCGATTTTCCCAGACCCAATACAAGCACTGTGCGATGTGTGGACGATCTGTTGGTTCTGGCTCACGGGCTAGGAAATCTCAAGTATTATCTGAACTTAAGAAAGAAGGGAATCCTCCACTTGCGTCTATTGATGTTTTGTGTTGGCATTAATCATTAACTGAATCAGCTTTACTTCAAACATATGTTTTTCTAGGACCTCTGTGAAAGTACTTAGCAAACATTCATCATCATCATATATGTCATTCATCATAATCTCTATGTCCCCGGCCACTTGGATGGTGTCACTCAGCCTGCAACTTGTCCATTCTTGGATGCTATCTTCCCATCACTTTCTCTGTCTTCTGCCTCCTTCCACCTTAACTCAGTGCTGGCATTTTGAAAGGACCTACCCTACGCGAGGTTACTGCCTTGGCAGTGTGGACCAGATAAGTGGGGTTATCTGCCCCCAAAACACTGCCTTACGATGTGTTAACACCATGAACTAGTTGACACAGGTAACATAATCCCGAAAATGCCATGTAAGCTGTAAACAATGCAAAACATAGTGCCCAGCATCAACCGGCGCGGGTGTCGGTGTCAAACCCACCTCCGGGCGTCAGATGCAGTAACAAGCAGCGTGTCAAACGTGGGACATGGAAAAATTTAAGTCCCGCATCAAAAAGAGCGTCAGTTGGAAATGAGTCAACTGAACATGCATTGACTATCGATCCATTGACGTGCTGCTTGAATGGGTATCAGTTGGTAGAAACACACCCTTAAATCCTCGTTATACCCTATGGAGACGGATGAGATGTGTCTGTTTTGATATTGATATTTATGTTGATATTTATACCTCCGTCCGTATACGAATGTACATAAGAAATCATGAAATTATCCTTATTTCTTATTCAAGACAGGAAAAGGTTTTTAAATACCTCAACATTTTCGGCTGGGGGTCTGCAGCCTTCTTCATGGAGTTGGCGCCCATTTGTCATGGTAACCTCATAACCCTCTGCTCTGTTGATGGAGTCCTAATCTCTATTGCTTCTTTTATCCATCTTTGATATCTGTTTCTCTGTGATGTGATAATTCTTGCATTAGTTAGAGCATGCTAAACGCTTGTGACTCCCAACTGCCCCCACGTGTTTCTTGTGATATTGCTCTCTTCTAAGGGCTAAGGGCTGGACCTACAGACAAACTGACGGATGAATCTATCTACGGAACCGGATGAAAGCGTCCGTTTCCATTATTTACTGACGGCTTTACTACTAGCCTGGCAAGCCAGAACAAATGAATCCTTAATGCATCGCATTCGACTATAATAATTATTATGTCTGGATTAAGCAGGCTTGAAAAAAGTGTCAAAAACAATCAATCAAATAAACATCTTGATTCAAACAAGGCTCGCCTTAATGGCGCGCTGATTGGACTGCCCAAATTTGGAAAGTTTGGCAATGATCTGATTTTCTCTGCCTGGTTGATCCAGACCCACCGGAGCGTCTAGTTGCGTACAATGCGTGGACGATTCATTGGTTCTGGCTTGCCAGTCAACCTTACTCCCCCCGCTCTCTCCCTGTTGCCGTGGCGGACAGTGGTGGTGCAGTTATGGTTACTAGACAAGCTGCCTGGTTGAAATGAACTGCAGGGGACAGCACCTTCTGGAACAACTAGTTGAGTGGGAGGAAGCGAGTGCGTTTTTCTGCTGGATGAGGAAAAATCAATATTTTAAGCTCTTGTGTTTGCAAATATTACAAATAATATCTGGTGGATTTTCAAACAACAGTATACATTTATCAGCATTAAATTGGTGGTTGGCAACTGCTGCGTGTTGCTGGAGGTGATCGCAGTTTGTAAGCTCATAACAGTTGTCAAACTAGACCCTATTATGTTACGTATAGAAATGCACCAAAATGTAATCACTTGTTGGATTTGTCATTTCCAACAACTCTGCAAAATGTCTGTGCATACATTATCCTGCTGACGGACAGACAAACCAACACGACTGAAAACACAACCTGCTTGGTGCATGTAATAATAATAATAATAATAATAATAATAATAATAATAATAATAATAATAATAATAATAATAATAATAATAATGTCGGTTCGGTTACGTCATTGCCATCTTGTGGCAAGACACGGCTGTGTCGTCCAACTGACCAGCGGTTACTCTGTGAGTGACGTCGATGAGCCCCGAGTTTTCCTCTCTCTCTCCCTCTCTCCCTCTCTCTCTCTCTCTCTCTCTCTCTCTCTCTCTCTCTCTCTCTCTCTCTCTCCCTCTCTCCATCACCGTCTACAATACGCTGACGGCGAAGACGACAGAGGGTTCGGTGGGAGCAGCGAGCCGTCTACGACCACCGTTGGACTTTACTGCGTTTCTTCACTTGTGGCGTCTCGTAAAGTTGCGCTCCGTGCTCAAGGCGCGGTGCGATCCGCCGCCCGCAACCTGGCGAGTGTCGGTCTCAGGACAAGCCTTGGATCTCTGCTGCTGTACGGCTAAAAGGACCGGGAGGACGCGGGACCACTCAAGGTAAACAAAGCAACACTTCCAAGTTGTCATTGTCAATCATATTTTAAGACCACTGTCCAATTTTTCACTAATTATATTTTGCGGATGCTCTGCTAAAACTGCTTCTAGTATACAAGTGTATCATTTTTCAATTATGCTTTTTGAATGATTGTGTGGGTTGTGTATCATCCGGTGCTTCGAAATGTTCGGGACAAATTAGAAGATCGTGTGGGGTGCAGCTCCGAATACTGAACACATTGAATACTGCAACATATCTGCTAATATATCTGCTCCCGAGTCCCGACAAATAATAACTAAAAACGTGGAAGTTGTCCCAAGTGTTCGTGTGAAACGAGTCTTTTAACACACTTTTGTGGGGTTTGTGCATAACGGGTGCAAATCAACTGGCACCGCATTGCACGCGTGCTTACGTCGCCTCTGTTCTGGACGTAATGCGCCCATGGCAGCCCAGTGCGACGCAACATGCATTGCGTTGAACCACCGTCACTATGTTGTAGGGGTGCAACGATTAATCGACTAATCGCTGATAGAATTAATCGGCTTTTAATAATCTATCATCGCTAAGGAGTTGAATCACTGTTATTGTTGCCAGTTTTCTGCTGCCAGTTCCCTATATTGGTCCACACAAATTTGATATTCATTGATAATTTCAGCAATTTGAAATTATTAAATGGACCTAATGGATAAAACAATGAAAATATTACTGTATACATGAATTGTAATGAGTTTGTGTCAGAATAAGTAACTTAAACTTTGAACATGTGTCAGTTAAGAAACAAATGTGACTTTATCTCAATTTTACAAGATTAATCCATTCTAATCGTTGCTTGCTCTGAATGTTTTGTGCATTTCTTTTATGGAAAAATATCCAAACAATTAGTCCACTAATCATTTCAATAATCGGCAACTAATCGGCTAAAAAAATTGTTAGTTGCAGCGCTACTATGTTGTCAGTTCAATCTGTCTGATTGGCACAGGTGTGTATGGGTAACATTGGTTTTGGGGGCACACGTATGTAGGATAAATCTCTACCGATAATTCACCTGCGATGTTCAGAAAGGAGTTAATTATACTTTTTTTTTTCATTCTTTATTGAGAGTGACATTGCAGACATTGCAGAAAAGCCTGTCAGGGGATTTAAACCTGCGGCGCTGCTCGACCTTTGATCTGGGGGACGCGCTTTCTAACCGCTCTGCCACCGCAGAGCGGTTAGAATGAATGTATCTTTTAGTTCCCAAAGTGGCAGAAGGATATACTAATTTACTAATCCAATTCTAATCTAAATCTAATTACTTCATTTAGTTATTAATATTCAATCCAAAATCCCATCGATTAATCGGATGAAATATTTGTATTATTACATTAACCATGCTTGTTTTATTGAACTATTTCCTGAAATGCAAATTGTAAACACACACATAAAGTATAATACAGAAAATTAAGACATAACTTTGGTGTTTTTCCCGATTTACTACAATGCTGAGTAGCAGTATTATCAAAAGTAGTATCCCAAAATGTGTCTGGAATGAATAATCGAGGCAAGGCAATTGCATTTGTGAAATCTTCTAACAGTCGAGGCCCTAATGTGGGCCATTTTTTGGAACTAACGTGGGACAGTCAGTTTCCTAACGTGGGACAGTGAGATCTAGTGTTGAACAGTTGAAGTTAATGTTACCATATTTTGCTTTCATTATAGTTTCACTGACACTCATTAGTTTAGGGAGAAGCCAGAGCCACATCAGGCAGTGGCCCACATTAGGGCACTAAATAGGAAAACACTTCATTGGAACAGTGAACAGGGAGAACACAAGAACCCAGCCGGAAATGGGGGTGGCTCCCCGAGGCTTTCAGTTCAATACTCCACTCAGTCACGTGCAGCCTCTGTCTGACTTCATTCTACCTCACAGCGCTCCCTATTAAAAGAAGAAAATTGCACCTTATTAGAATGAATTATCATCCGTTCAAAGGCTTTGGACATGGAAATAATAATAGCTAGTTCATTACACTCCGACAGCTGATTGTCACATTCGGTTTGTATGATGGGCAGTGCTGCTCGCTGATGTGTGGCGATTGTGATGGGGAGCAGGTCGTTTCGTCACAAAAGTCAGGATTTGGGGTTCTGGGAAGGGGTTAGGTTAGGGTTAAACTATAATGCTGCGGTGACTAAACTACTTTGTGACGAAACAACCCGATCCTTGTGATGACATGTCGATGTACATGTCAGTAATTATCATAATAAGAATATTATTTCTAATAATAATAATAATAATGACAGAGCACAATGGCGCAGCGTCACTGCCACGTCAATGTCCTTCAGAACCAGAACCTCACGCCACAAGAACAGTTTTTATCCTGCTGCCATACGGCTCCTGAGCGACCCAAACTCGTCATCTACGGCGCCCCAGAAATAATCCCACCTCCATCCTCAGCTCTCTCACTGGTCACCATACCCCCCCCCCCCCCGCCCCCACTTCCCTCAACATAGTCTACCCCCATCATGGTTTGCCCCTGTAAATAGCCTCTTTTTGGTCTGATTGACCTGCCCTTATTATTGCCGCACTACTGTATTTAAGTTCTGTATGACATTATTGCACTTTATTACCTGCGCTGGGGCTGCGCCACGGGAGCAGGTTTTTAGTCGCGTTGGTTTGTCGCCAGGATAACTGAAAAAGCTGTGCACGGATCTGGATGAAATTTTGTAGAGTTGTTGGAAATTACCAATGTAAGAAGTAATTCGATTTTGGTGAAGTTCTGTAGCCTACAAGTAACATAATCATACTTAATCACCGACTTACTGGTAGATGGCTGGGTGCTTACCGCGATCACGTGACCAGACTTCCGGGTTGTGGTGGCCGCTGGGAAATGTAGTTGGCATTGCTGAGAATGTTTGCCGGTGGCGTCAATCGCAATCGCGCTACTCTATGAGCAAAAGTACTGTTTTTTGTACCACTTCGGCACAGGTTGGCAACCTCTGTGTGCTTCTAGTATTTTTTGTGTTTCTTTGCTTTTTTATAATATTCTTCTTGCACTATGTCTCTTGCACCGTTTACCGGGAAAAAATCCTAGTCTGTAAACTTGTGTCATTGACAATTCCTATACGCTTCTGATTCTAGCTTTCTTTTATAATTTTATCTTCTTGCACTTGTTGATAATAAATGTAAATGTCGTGTTTTATAATAATATATAATAAAATATAATTTAAATTAAGTCAACTACTTTTTTCTTATTAACCATTTAACTGCAAGTGACGGTTGTCCACTTGGTGAGACATACAAAATGTGGAAAGAGTACATGAATTTACATAATTTAAAAAAATGCATCAATAATCATTTCATAATGAAATTGTTGCCTCAGAATCGTAATTGAATCATCAATGGGACGTGACCAAAGATTCCCAAGTTATCAAATCACTGTGCAGTAGGCATGACAAGTGGCATGTAGGACCATGGCTTGATGCTTTGATGCCTGAATTTGGGCGACTATCTAATTTGTATGCCTGGTTGGTCCAGACCCACCGGGCCGTGGACGATTTGTTGGTTCTGGCTTGCCAGGCTAGAGGGGGGGGGGGGGGGTGGCGTGCTCTGGGCGCGCCCTGCCAGCTGTGGCTGATTAAGTTGAGTCTGTCTAGATGCGTTCAGCTACACAGTGACTGTGTAAATACATGTGAGTTTGCATATTGAATATATCAAATTTATAGCACATAAGCTTTAGCCTGGTAAGCCAGAACAAATGAGTCGTTTACACATCGCACGCGACTAGAATGATCATTTGGTCTGGATTAAGCAGGCTTGAAAAAAATGTCAAAAAATTGTCAATCAAAATCGAAATGAAGTTCAAATCACAGCAAAGCAGGCGTGACAAGCACGGAGGCCCACGGCTTGTTTCGAACAAGGCCCACCTTAATGGTGATTGGACCCGATTGGACTAAATGAGCTTATCATCAAGGTCAAATAATTTTATTGTGATTCGATATCAGAGTTTTAACTAGAGGTGCACCGATCCGATTGGTGATCAGGGGCCGATCAGACTTTTTTCGAAGGATCGGGACTCGTGATTTTGTCCCGATCAGGATCGGTAAATGAGTTGGGGAGGCAAATGACTTTGACTATTATTGAAATTGACAATTGTGCCAAATAGTTTGGGTACTACCAATTTTTGCAGGATCAGAACTCTATCGGGACTCGGTATTAGGGATCGGGACTCGATATCGGAGCTCGGTACCAGAGATCAGGATCGGCCAATCGTTAAAATCGAAGGATCGGGATCGGATCGGTGCACCCCTAGTTTTAACGCGATTCAATATCATATCGATACATCGCCCAACACTGCACCCTTTTGCCTTCTTGTTGATGCGTTAGCTCCATGTCCTATTGTCAACATTATTAAATCAATGTCTGCTCAACCTTTACAAATCCCCACCAGCTTTCCTCAGCCCTAAAGCGCTTAAATCACAGATTCTGTTGGCTGCTCTCGACCAGTCGAAGAGACTTGGAGCATAATTTCCTGAACCATGCATGGATGTGTTTGCTGGGTTACCAGAATGATAAATGCGATGTGCTACTTGTCAGCATGTGGGGTGGCTCTCCTTATATTGATTTAATGAGAACTGTCATCGCTTTTGCTGTTTAAATGAGGCACTGTTGACTGTTAAGAAGGATTGATTGTAAAGATTTATTGCATGTGTCATAGCCAATTATTGTGATGTTTCTTTTCAAAGGAATGATTTCAAACACTGTATTCACAGTGGCCTGGTGAGCCAGAACCAACGGATCATCCACACATCGCATGCTGCTAGACGGTACATTGGGTCTGGGCAAATCAGACAGACATTGTCATGTATACAGTCTGACCAATCAAGTTATTAGAATCGAGACATGGGTGGAGTTTGGTTGTCACGGTGCCACGCCTTTTGTCCCACCTACTGCACTGTGACTGGATAACACATGTTTTTCGGCCCTGGTTTTACCAGACCCAGTGATTATTCTAATCGTGTGCGATGCGTGGACGATTCTTTGGTTATGGCTCTGCGGGCTATATTCACAGATATTCACCTTTGGTTTTAGCGAATCGATTCATCTTTGATCTTTGATCATTTGGGTTGTGTGCCTCTTTAACTCTCCACTAGTCCATCAACATCGTTTTGTCAGGCTGATTTGAGAGCTTTACATGAATGTATTCAGGAATAATTGGCATAGTCACGTCATAGTCCACTGTCTCTGCTTGTAGCAGAATGTGCACCAACATGGGTCAGCTTCCTCCAGAGGCTTCTGTCCAGTGTCATTTTGTTGAGGGTGGTCAGGTCACGTACTGACCATTTGTAGATGTTGTCCCGCCATCTTTTGAGTTGCCTTCCTCTGCTTCTCTTGCCGACCACTAAGTATCAGATTAATCTATGCAATGAAACATTGCATTTCATCATTACTAAAAACACCTTGTCAACCTCGTTGATTATGTGTTTGTTATCTTATGAGTTCTCCATCTACTGCCCACTAGTGGTAATGGAGTACGAGCTCTCCAGGAGTGCACCAAAATCATTATGTGAGGCCCGCCCACTCTAATGAATTCAATGCCCCCTTCATATTGTTTTTCTGCAGCCGGCCCTGGAGCTATGGCTAGGCAGATGACAATGGTGCAAAGTGTTATCTAATGTGTGTGTGTGTGTGTGCATGCATGTGTGCACTAACCTCCACTGTACTGAGTGATAATGACATCCAAACCTTGGCATCTGCGCTCTGGATGAAGAAGAAAGAACAAGCAACACAACACACGTACATGCACACACTCACTGAACATACATACACAACGGTTGTTGTGAGCAAACCTGCAGCAGAAAACATAGCATGTGCTGTATGTGATGCTCCCGAGACTGACAGTCATAAAGATGTAACGTGGCAGACAGAGACTCGCTGATAACCAGGCCTAAGCAGTCATCTGCCATACATTTATAAACATATATGTTAAATACAAAATTTAAAAGAACTAGCACATACATACTGTATTTCATTAGAAGCATATTGTAGAGCCATGCTTTCTATAGAATTCGACTTTCCTTCCAATTAATCTCAGACGCACCAACTTGGTGTGAAGGAAACGCAACATTGAAATACTACTATTACTAGATACTCATTTGACAAATATTTTTGGTAACTTGAATGAAACCTGAATGGATTTGTAGCGAGCACACCCTCATCCCGTCCGCGAATGCAGTCGATGGTCATGTCTTCTCGTCCATCAGCAGCCAAGCAAGATGGCGCCTTTTCGTCTCGTCATATTGCGGTAGCTTGGGGTTCCATTTGGGGAAATGAAAGAAATGTAACTCTTGCGCGATGACACTCCACAGCCTTTAACGCAGCAGCGATTCCCAGACATGTAGACTTTCAGCGGCACCGAATGCAGGAATGTAAACAATGCCACATGTATCCAAACAACTCCGCTCCACAGGATGAGGTACCACTGCTCACGGGCAGAATTTTTGGAAGGGTCTGACATCACAATCTTGTTCCCCAAAGGGAATATATATTTTTTGTGATGCACCTTAAGACGGCTTTGGTGATGATTTTGCGCTATGACGCAAGAGCAGCCAGAGCAATGCAGTTTCGGTTTGTACCCTATGTTCTGAAATCCCTATGTTCCAAAATCCCTATTTTTCAAAAAGGCATGGGTTATGGGTTAATCATAATCCTAACTCTTACCCTAAACCCTACCCTAAGCCTAACCCCTCCCCTAACCCCTAAACGACCCATCATTTTTCGGAAACATGAGAATTTTGGAACATAGGGATTTTGCAACAAAGGACGGTTTGAAGTCCCAATAGTTTAAGCTTGTGTAAGTGATTTCATTTAAGCTGCTACTGCTTGTGCACGCTTCATTACCGGCCCTTCACACGCCACCAAAGACTGAGTTCAAAAGATGCAGATATCAGTAGTTTAATGATGCCAATAACCCTGATGGCACAAACACAGTTTGCCTCCGCCTGTCACCTGCACTTTATCAGTAAGCGCTCGCATGAAAGACGGCTGCATGACAGCCAGCTCTCTGATTGTAAAAGTCATGCTACTCGAAAGAGCATTCAGCAGGATCTATGGCATTACTAGTTAACAACATAATAGTTAACTCATCCAGTGCAAGAAAATTAGGCTCTGTGTCCTTGTCAACACATGTTGGTGATTTTATTTGTTCTCACTGATGGTGTTTCATGTTGGTGATTTTATCTGGTCTCATGGTGGATGTTAAGTTGTTGATGTGGTTGTCTGGGGTGCCCAGGCCGTGGTGTAAGAAAGATTTGGTGAGTCTCGGCCCACTTCCAAAACTCAGAGGTATTGGTTTAGACAGTCGTCTAAACGGACGCGGGTATTGAGACAAGGATACCTTTGCGTTCAGTAAGGCGGGCCTCTTGAGAGACACTGGGCATCTGCATTCAGCGAGGCTGGTCTCTTAATCTCCCTCTGGCTCTGGTTGAGATGCTTGTCACATTTGCTGGATGCCTGGGGGAAATATTAAACACAAAACACATGAAACTTCAGACTTTCTTTCATCAGAAAAAAAGCTTGTTTCTATTTGTGTTGCTTCCATTCTTCAGTTATAGGCCTGAGCCCAATTCGCACTGGACCTTTATTACCTATGGACCCCTGGTAATTCGGAATAATTGCGGAGGATGTCTGAGTGTCATTTGACGTGCAAATGTGCAATGTCAGTGATTCACGAAGTAATAATTCCACTGCAATACCTATTGTGATTCGGCGAAACAACACATGGTTTGAATTCTGAATTGGTTTAACTTTGTTAATACACGCACACGCGTGCTTGTGTATGAGAGTGATGTCTGTGTAAGTGTGTACACGTGTGGGCAAGCAAAAATACGGAACATAGCGTCATAATGTCTTTTAAATTGTGCAGAAGACAGGCTTTTACTAATGCTATCAGAATGCGCGACAAAATAACTCAGACGTCAGGGGGTAATTGCAAATTACCAGAGGTCCCCACGTAATTGAATGGCAGTGTGAATTGGGCTATAGTCTCCAGAACATGGGTGGGTATCACAGAAAAGTCTTATTTTCTTACAAAACTAATGAGGGACACCTAAACTCCAGTGGCTCCGGCTCCTCCCTAAACTAATGAATGTCAGTGAAACTTTATGATAAGTTCAACTACATTTCACGGTCGCACATTATCCAACTGACTGTCCCACATTAGGAAGCTGCAAAAATGTCCACATTATGCCGATCCACCCTATTATATATAACAAGTTATCTCTTTATTATATATTGTATCTAAATATAACATTTTTTCAGTTTTGTTATAATCCTCAACTAACCAGCTATTAAGTATAAACTTTATAAACATTCGGTCAATACATTTGCTACGTCAACTGTCTTAAAGGCGGGGTGACATGAAAAATCAAGTTTTAAAAGTGTTTATTTGTTGAGAATAGGATTGTGACATAATAATGGACCATGTAAAACTCTATTCTGGTCGTTTTGTGGTTGCTTCACAATAATTGCCTAAAGTGGGCATTTTGAGGTCCTCCAAGATTTCGGTTCTTTTGAAATTGTGGTCGGTATGACGTCACACCGACCGCAAAATCCAAAACGAACCTTTACCGCCCCCTAGAGTATAAGCGTGGAACTGCATCAAAGTATTTCAATTAATGACCAAAAGTCGATGATATTGCATGTTGGGTGTATTTACATGCCACATAACCTTTAAATAGTACACACGCACGTATGTACATGCACATTTTTGTGTTTGTGTGTAACTATTACACGACAAAGCGCCCGTTCGGGCGTTTTATCAGCGTGTTTCGGTCCTCCCAATATTCCCATTGAAATGCACCAGTGTCTGTGCGTTACACGCGAAAGAAAACGATTCGAACATTTTAGCGCGGGAGCAGTCCCCACTCCCCTCCTGTGTCCGATGCGTGGCCTGGGCGTCACGAGTCAGACAGACCGCTGATGTGTTACAAGTTGCAGCAGAGAGAGAGAGTGTGTGTGTGTGTGTGTGTGCGAGTGTGTGTGTGCGAGTGTGTGTGTGTGTGAGTGTGTGTGCTTTTATTGCCTCCGCTTTACGCTCCAACTCCTCTTCCCAGTTGAGAGAGGTTGATATGAGCTACAATCACCCAGGAAAGGAAGGAGTTACACTGCTCTCATCTGTGAAAAAGGAACCACACAGCAAATT
>OMKY01210129.1:0-11903 GCA_900302395.1 Bregmaceros cantori | reverse complement strand
GGGGGGGGAGAGAGGGGAGGGGAGAGTGAGAGGGGGGGGGGGGGTGATAAAGAATAAGAATGGCAGAAAGAGTTAGTGAGAGAGTGAGAGACAGAGAGATGCAAATGGTGATCAAAAGTCTCTGGTGAATGCACATAATTGCAACAATTAAGATGTTAGTGATACGGCTAAGGGAGGTTAGAAATAATGAGAAAGTGCATGATGGGGAAGAATAAGTGAAAACAAGAAGCGGGCAAAGTCAAAAGAAAGGACTGGGCCGTGAAGGAATGGGTGACATTGCGTTGACGGAGGTGGAGAGAGAAAGGGAGAGCGAGAGTGCGAGACGGGGGAGCCTCCCTTCCTCTTTGTAGCAGTTGATAATTTTAGACACCACTAAAACTTTCAACAGAGGGAGGAAAGGGGAGGCGCTGTGGAGGGAAAGGGTTGAAGGGGCGGGGTGCCACACTTGTTGCACTCAACAGATCCGTGTTGTGTTACACACACACAGACACACACACACCTGCATTGGAAGAGTCACACAAACACACTATCAGGTTTCCATGAGAAAGCTAGACAGATCAGAGTAACCGTATCAATGTAACCGTATCGATGCCAACAGGTCGTACACCTTTGCCCGCGGCTCTGCGCTCCTCTCAACATTGTCCTCTCAACCTGGACAATCCACTCAACTCCTTGGCTTTCAGTGGGTGTGTTTACATGGTGGCATTAGGGTGGATTGCCTTAATGTGGGCCACTGCCTAATGTGGGACACCTACGCTTTAGTGGCTCTGGCTCCTACCTAAACTAATGAATGTCTGTGAAGCTATGGTAAAACCAAACTATGGTAATGTGTCTAACATTAAGTTAAACCGTTCAACACTACATTTCACATTGCACCACGTTAGTCAACAGACTGTCCCACATTAGGAAGTTGTAAAAAATGGCCCACATTAGAGCAATCCACCCTACCTGTTTTTGTTCACCATATTAGGATTCTGTTTTAAAACTCACCCTCATTCCTACTGTCTAAGAACTATGGATAAGTCAGTGGTCATCCAGTTTCGGAACAGATTTAATCAGTTTTTAGGGGTGCAACGATTAGTCGACGGACCCGGCTTTGGGTTGCCAGAGAGGAGAGGTCTGTAAGCAGATGAATGAAGCGATTAATCCACAGCAATGAAAAATACTATTAATTTATCTTTAACTACTATGTGTGTTGTCGTCAGGAAACAAAAATAAAACGCAGAGAAGAAAACATTAACTATACTCCTTTGATTAACAACCTCAAAAAAAAAACATAACATGCCCCTCCAGGCTAATGCGCCTGTTGGGGATTTTGCCGCAGCGTCGTCCGAACGCCAACAAAGTCCTCTTGAAGGGAGCGGGAGCCAATCCCCGTGCTAGTGCGCCGACTAGGCACAGCTGCCGCTGATAGTGTGTGGTCCGTGGACGAAGCGCGCGGAGATGTGCCGTCCGCAGACGGCCGCCTCACATCAAAATGTGAGAGATGGAGAAAGCGAGAGAATGAATGGATTGTGCAGCAGATGTGTGCCAATGAACCCAGAATGAGTGATCCACAGGGTTTGGGGAATCTGTGTGATGGTCGTAGATAGATCCTTATAACAGCCCTTGTGTGTGTCTTGTAGGAAGGCCATCTCCAGGTCAGGTCTCCAACACCTGGGTCCTCTCCATCCTTCTCAGTTCCCTGCCAACAACGGCCCTGCCAAGGAGCTTCACACCACGATAGACTGGACGGTGAGTCACATTACTGACCGACCAAGTTTTTTAGCCTGATACCGCTAAACGTTTTTTTCCCTGGTGAGCAGATACTGATAAATGATATGTAACCGATAGAGTTTATTTAAGAGCTCTAAAGTCAGCTTGTTAACAGGGTTGGGACTTTTCTGTGTCATTGCTGGTGTGCTTTTCCTTAGGTTTATTAGACACCTGGCTCATGCGGTGGGCAATGAATTGGTTAAGATTGTTAATTGACGACCTGTGTTGATTTAATTGTATGCAGGATTGTCCCTCTGGAAAGAACTGCAGAAAACTAGCCTAAACAAAAGTTACATTAACCTGCTAAAAGTAGATTAGGATAACTTGACAGCAACTGTCTGACCCAATTAAAATCCTAAAAGTAGTAAAACAATGGAAAATATAACTGCAAGCAGTGATACCGGGCCAAGCTGTTTTGATGTGTACACGTCATATGGCATATTGAATTCCGTGTGGGGCAAGGAATATACAGATACCACCATTTTGAAAATCGGGCGTACCATTTAGAAGTCACATGCAAAAATGTAAATTAAATGTTGATCTGCTGGTGGCGCTAGGTCCTGCAATTTGCTGTAACGTGTCAACGGATAGAGTTGGGGCTGGCTACCTGTAAATTGATGTGGGTAATGCTGAGACTGACTCGAATGTGTGTGCCAATTTTCAGCATTTTCCTATGTAGGCTTCTATAGGCTGCCATAGGAATTCATTCAGAGAATGGCATAATAACAAAACTAACTAGAAGCACTCCGCACCTGGCAAAACTTGTGTTTCAGCTGACAGGAGCGAAATTAACCGTTACGGGAACAAGATCTTTTTGTTCTAACCGGTTCGGGAACATCAATTTATTGGTGGAACTCGTTACCGGAAACGTTATAATTTCGCTTCTGCTCGGAACGAACCAATTGGGAAAAAATATTGGTTCAAAACCCTGCTAGTAAGTCGCTGAGCTGATTTCCTCAGGAGCGGTATATACTATATGTGTGTGGCACTCAAAGAGTTTAAAAGTACTTGTCCATTCATGTCCATTTATTTTGACACAGACACATGACATCATCTCTGGTGAGGAGCACTCTGCCGTCCCAGGGCGGGGGGGTCTGCACAGTAACGACCCTTGATGGCTAATGGCGTGCAGCTAATGGCTCATGTTCTCCGCTTAATGCAATCAATGTGTTGAAGTGCTGTAATGAGCGTCCATTGTGGCTGCCCGCGTCTGTGGGAGCGTAGGTACAGACAGAGCAAGATGTCACCGTGTTTCCAATGAATGCGCTTAACATATTGACACACACATCCAGGGCTCCGAACCGTTTCAAGGACCGAAAACAAAAACCGATTCTGTTCCAGAACAGAAACGGAACAATATGAAATCCACAAAACCAGCTAAAAATGTTTATTCCGTTCTCTATATATTGTAAAACATCCTATGTCTGGGAGACATACAGACAGATGAGGAAGCGATGTAATGGCGTTAATACAGTTGCTTCGGAGTTTGAAAGTCCACCAAATATATTTTGTATAAAAACTATATGTAAACATTGCACAATATAAGGAACTTTAAGAACGAACAAAATGTTTGTGTTCCGAACCGGTTCAGAACCAATATTTTGGCGGTGCAACAGTTCCGAGAACGAAAACATTAAATATAGACCTGCCTGAACCATTTGGAACGGAACGTTTTAAAAATAATTTCGTTTTCAAGCCCTGGACACAACAGACCTTGGACAAAAGGAAAAACTATTTTATTTCCCTGAATTTATTAAGAAACGCTTTCTGATTAATTGTTGAGTAATACAATTGGATTGCCATTATGTGGGCCTTTTTTTGAAGCTTCTTTATGTGGGACAGTCAGTTGCATGAGGTGGGACAGTGAAATCTAGTGTTGAACAGTTGAACTTAATGTTAGAGACATTTCCATAGTTTGCTTTTACCATAGTTTCAGAGATATTAATTCGGGAGGAGCCAGAGTCACTGGAGCTTAGGTGTCCGACATTAGGCAGTGGCCCACCCTAGAGCAATACACCCTAATCGGCATCTAATTCAATGATCAGTAATCAAGAAGGAATTGGATTAGTGTTTCCGTCTCGGTGCATTACTGGCCAAAACCACCACACCCATTGATGTTCTGAGCTTACAGAGCATTAAGTGGCCACATTGGAGGGCCGACATTTGTCCCGCCGGGTGTAACGCACTTCCTGCGTCAGTATATTTCCTTGTGTAAAGTGATCATAGTGGACGAAAGTGGATGAATTTGTCACACAAAACGTTTCAAAATCCGCTTACTACAGCTCGCTCTGTGACAAATTACACATCATCCACCCCGCTTCGCTCACCGTTTTACACGAGTATTGATGAAATACAGGCAAAATCCCACTTGACCGATGTGGTCACATGTTCTTAATTATGGACCAATTATTTAATCATGTGTTTGTGGGGCATAGATCCGAGAGCATTCGGTTGTGGAATAGCACAAGGCAAGTTACCACCACCCTTTTAAAATAATGTGGTAGCTGTGTACTCATGCCGATTAGACTTGTTGAAAAATAGTCGAAGACTTTGCAAAATGAATGGCACTGGAAGTGGTGAGCATATACGGGGGTAGTTAAGGAAGTAAACCGAAAACGGGTCAAAAACTTGTCAATAATATGTACTAAACATACATTTTACCGCATTTATTTTTTTCATACGCGAGTTCAGAAGTCCGTCTAAACAGGAAAAAATGTCCCATTCACCGGCGAGGCTAGAGAAGATGGCCGTTTTTAAGGTTCCGTGGTCGGGCAGGAAAAGTTTGTTTTCACCGCTAACAAGGAGACCAACAAACACGCCGAGTGAGGGATTCCCGCAGCTGGGACAAAGCCAGCTCGATTGGTGAGCATGGGAATATGCACCACGGAGCTTTTTGAAGTGAAGTAGTGACATAAGTTTTACACTTTGATTTCTTAAAAATCGAAAATGCGAGATTTTCTTGACAAATGATATACCGTTGTTTTCAGCACAAAACAGGCTATCCGAAAATGTAATTCTAGGAACAATTGGGTCATTCGTACGTTCAACACACATGAGGTAATGAAAAAAAAAAACCGAATGCATTTTTAGAGTTGAAGTTGTTTCTTGGAAATTACTGGATAAAATTCTCCCAAACTTTTACATTTCATAGCACACACAACCATTTACATTTTTAATATAATTTTAGAAGAATGTTTAGTTAGGTAAAAAAAAATAAAAATAAAAAATAACATGAAAATGCTGAAAAACGTTAATAATGATTAAAAACGAAGATTATATATTTTATCTTCCCCACTTAAACGTAAAACGAACTAGGATGATTTTCATATAAAAAGTTCAAAACTTGAAAATCTACAGCAGATTTCATAAAATTCACATGGGAAAAATGGGGTCTTTTTCCTCATGTTTTCAAATCAAGCTATGAAAATTACTAGTCCCCCGGAGACACCCGTCGCCCTTCCTTGCTTATACATCCAGAGGTGACCTCTATCCACCGTAATCTGGAATGGCCGGACTCTCTCTGATCCACACCACCTTCTGTGCTCTCGGGTGCAACGGAGAGGAGGGAATTAAGGCGTAGCTAAAAAAAGACAAAAATCAATGTCTCCTATTAGGCCCCGGACTGCAGGGTCTCCGAACCGGTTCAAGGAATCAAAATGAAACCCGAAAACAAACAGAATTTTACGGATTTTATGGGGAGTGGAAACGGAAACGGAAAAAAGATTTCTTCAACTGTTCCGGAACAGAAACACTATGAAACCCAGAAAACTGGTTAAAAACATTTTTTTTGTTCTCTATATATTTTAACATATTGTATGTCTGGGAGACTATTTCTGATTGTGCATCCCTCCAACTTTCACTGTCAGTCGTCAAGCCCCATGCATCTGGGACTTTTGAGTTAATACAGTTGCATGAGGTGTGAAAGTCCACCAGATATAGTTTGTATTAAAACTATATCCAAACTTAACATTGCACAATATAAAGATATTTTAGCCCAAACTTGTAGCTTTGTCTGAGCCTGTCCTTGTCGCTCAGGCTCTTTGTTATTAAAAACCCCAGGAATCCAGGAATCTATCAGCACCCTGTTCGGAATGGCCCCGAGGTGCTACTGCTGCTGCCACCAATTTGTGACATTGAGAGGGCATCCGAATATGAAGTGTGACATTTCATCCATGCATCGCAGCGTCTATGAATAGACTGAGATCAGACTTGTATGAGCAGACGGGAAGAGGTGTGTGTCTGTAGGAAGGAGAACAGGGGGGGAATGTGGCAACATTGAGATGACCTCAGAACAGACATCCTCTCGTCCTCTGGTCACCGGCCACATCCCCTGTCATCAAGCGTTCAATCCGTTTTAAATCATGATCAACCAGGCACACACACGCATACACACACTCTCCTGTCCGGCCACGTTCCGTCAGCCACTCGGAGTGTGACCAACCGGCAACCAGTAAACGTGGCCAAGTGCGGCCTGATTCTGGACCCACATCTCAGCACGTCCTGAAACCTTGCCTGGCCGATTTTACCTTGTGGAGAAGCAAGTTTTTCGGGGTGGATGTGCATGTGAACCGTGCTGGCCTTAAGTAAGCCAGTGTAAAAGGGGCGCGCCGGTGGCTCTGGCTCCTCCCTAAACGAATGAATGTCAGTGAATCTATGGTAAAACAAACTATGATAATGTGTATAACATTAAATTCAAATGTTCAACACTGCATTTCACTGCCTCAAATTAGGCAACTGACAGTCCCACATTAGGACGTTGCAAAAATGGCCTACATAAGGGCAAACCCCCGGGCCTGTGGAAGCAAAATGTACTGAAAACACGTTAGAGCGCGCTCCGCAGTTGTTTGCAAAGTCGGATAGAAAGAACGCTGCACAGCACATGACGCTGTGCGTCGTGGGTTCGCCCCCCCTCCTGATGATATGCCAGTATGTCTGCTCCACCCTTCTTTGCCTCTCTTTGCTAACCCTGCTGTAAACATGTCAAAACAAAACTGTTGAACAGAGGACAGACACACACACGCAGACACACACATAGATACAGACACGCAGAGTCGCAGACACACACAGACAGGCACACACACACATACACACCCACAATGTCCCCAACAATGTGTCAATATCTGTATCTGTGTGTGTTTGAGTCTGTCTGTGTGTCTGTCTGTCTGTGTGTGTCTGTTTGCGTGTATGTCTGTTTGTGTGTGTGTGTTTGTGTGGCTGTGCCTCTGTGTCTGTCTGTGTGTCTGCTTTGTTTGTGTTTGTCTCTGCGTTGTGTGTTTGTGTGTCTGTGTATGTGTGTGTGTGCCTGTCTGTGTCTGTGTTTAGGAGAACGCGGTGAACGGTGACCACATGTGGTTGGAGACCAGTTGTTCTGGTGAACTGTGTTATCTAGGAGAGGACACCTGCGTTCTGAAGACTGCAGTGAGTAGCTCAACACATGTTTTGATGGTAGTGCCGCCCAAACTGACTTTGATATTTAAATTAGATTTAAAATCATCATTGGCGCGTTTGATTCTAATTTGCATCGCAGCATCTGGTTTTACCAAACTGCTTTGGCCGTCACTGCCTCTGATCATCGTCACGCACGCACACACACACACACACACACACACACACATATCTGCCTAATATCCCGACAGCATGCTTGTGTCTGAACAGCCTTTGATAATAGATGCAATGATGCAATGGTCGTCTAGTGGTTAGATGGAGGCATTGCATGCATGACTCTGTACATTATGTATTAATGCAATAGTATTATCTCTTTAAAATGTAATATTATTCAAATTTCAAGTTTCAGTGTTTTACGTTGCTTTCCAGAATTGGGCAAATTATCCTTGGAAATAATATTTGATTGTATTTAATCATTTTAATTGTCATTACCATGATAATATATAGTTTTACGTATTTGTTTGCATGTTGATCAAATTAAACTGATATATATATATGTGCATGCACCATTCTCTGTTTTATTTTCTGTGTGTGTGTGTGTGTGTGTGTGTGTGTGTGTGTGTGTGTGTGTGTGTACACACATTTTTGTGTGTCTGTGTGTCTGTCTCTGTGTTCTCTCTCTTAAGAAGTCAGCACCCAGGAAGAAATGTGCTGCTTGTAAGATAGTCGTCCACACTGCCTGCATAGAGCAACTTGAAAAGGTACACACCACACTACCCCAACCAGTCACGGTTTGCCGAATACACATCGGATCATTTCCCAATCCATCAAAAGTCATCATACCAGGTTCTGCAATAATCAGACGGTGTGGATGTATTCACCAGGGTTTATTCAGGACATTTCAGTAATTAGCACAGGCAATTATAGAGTGGGACATCCATCGTCCCTCCATGGCACCAGCATCCGAGACTCTCTGGCTCACTTCCCCTGTTCCGCTACTTCCAACGTCTTTAGGCTCAACAGCTTTTTGCCGTTGGCAAATCATATCACTCGGCACGTAGCAGATGGCCGTCTGCACTCCGCCCCGCTGGCAACGAGGTTAACAACATTATTCTTGGTTTTGACCAGACAGGCTCTTGGTTGGCCTTCGCCCACATCGATAGAAAAATCCATATTAACAGACGCACGAGACAAATCTATTGACACTTAAATTTCCTTTCTAGGGAAGTCCTTTGGTTTGCATACTTTGGTCTGGACCAAAGTACCCTATTTTCCGGACCAATGAGTGCACCTCTCTAAAAGCACCCCCGTCATTTTCAAGAAAACATGGAAAAATAGTTGAAAATAAAGGTGTGGTCATTTACTGAAATTAATATTTAGTTTAACTGAACTGAACTGATCAGTCTCTGAACGGAGCCCGAAAACAACGTTCCTTGACATAACAACAGCAAAACAAAAACAGAACTCTTATTGATTGCTTTACTCCTTGTCACTGAAAAGATAGTTTGATAGATAGATCGATATATAGAATATTTATTGTAATTGTCACAGTATACAACCACAAAAACAAAGGTGACACCCGATCCCTTCATGCATCCAAAACAGGCAAACAGCGGAACACTAACACGGTCATAGAAACAATACAATTATTAAAATGATATATAAAGCATATATGGCGAGTTCGGTGTTGTTCCCTGTTGTGTCCCTCTGCACGCTAATGATCACCCCGGCTCTCTGCGCGCTCTAATGTTCATCCCGGGTGTCGTTGATGTCCCATGCTACGTGACGCGGCTCTATTCCTTCTTCTTCTTCACTGCCAGATCAAGTCTTCAACATAAATGCGGCATAATATGAAATCTGTTTGTTTTCCCTGATGATCCATGAGGGACTTAAATGAATGTCGTAAAACTCTCCGTGCCATGGTGTATGCGTCGTGCCCTCCAGCTTCCACTTCCGGTGCAAAGTTTCCCAGAACACGCCTACCACATAGCAGTGACCTGGAGGCGGGCGCGTGTCCCGCGCCGCCATCTTGAATAGAATGAAGCAGCTTTCAAATGTGACTTCCAACTGAGTTTTTATTTTATTTTATACTAACGTGCCAGCGGGGAAAAAACCCCAGAAGAGCCGCACCGCCTCATAAGCTGCATAGTTCAAAGTGAGGGAATAAAGTTGCGGCTTATAGCCTGAAAAATACGGTACTTCCGTTTGGTGAGGTTTCTATTCACACTGTATTTCCTCAAGAGAACCAAAGTTTGGAGCCCCAGCACAGGATGTCACCCCTACTTTAATGATAATGCCTATTAGTCAGAGATATAAAAAGTACCGGGATTTCTGTAAGAGTAAAATATATTTTTAAAAAATAACTTAAAGCGTAAAACTACAAAGTACTGATCCAAAAATCTACTCAAGTAAAGTAAAAAGTACATTCTGTAAAATGTACTCAAAAGTATTTTTGAAAGTATGAAGTACAACGTACAAAACCTAAATTTGCCTTAACACTTAAGTACAGTATTTATGTATTTGTACTTTGCTACTTGCCATCTCTGCTATTAATTCAGGGTGTTGTACCAAGTGTTGACATTAGAGGAGAATGAGGGACGAGATAGTGATGTCACACCGCTTCTCAAAATCCAATCAAACTTGGTTGTTCTTAACTGAAAAAGTTACTTTTTGAGAGACAAACTTAATACAACTTATACCGTAATATTCAGATTTTCTTTATTATATTTGACGTTTTTCTTCTTTTTCCCTTTTTTTTCCATCTGTTATGACCATTTCATATTTCATATTTTCAAATATCATATATTAATATCAAATTTGCCTGGACAAATTGACGCAATGTCAGCACAAAACTGGCTAAATAACAATGATTCAATGTATTGGCGATTATCGATTATTACATTCGTTGCCGATTATTTCTATAATTGATTAGTCATTGATTAATCGACTAATCGCTGCAGCCCTAATTAGTGTGCACTGGCCATAAGAGTACTCAGAGAGAAACTTCTCACAGCCACACAGGACGTCCTGTCGGAAGGTAGCTTGACAGGAGGGAAGAAGTGTTATTTATAGTGGACCTCATCGCATTGTGAGCGTAGCCCCTGCGCCATCACTCAGTTAATGGTGATTATTCACAAACAATTCACAAACAATACTCGACTGTAGATGTATCACCTCAGTTAGGGCGGATTGCCCGAGGGTGGGCCACTGCCTATTGTGGGACACCTAAGTTCCAGTGTCTCTGAATGTCAGTGAAACTATAGTAAAAGCAAACTACTGTAATGTGTCTAACATTTAGTTTAACTGTTCAACTGCATTTCACTGTCCCACCTTATGCAAAAAAATGGCCCACCCTAATCATTCTAACCCTTTTAGGATACACTACCGCTACTGCCTCTAGGCATATTTACTATTACAAAAAACATTGCTCAATACATGTGCCAGTATTATGCCGTTTGAATGAATGAAACTTTTGTTGTCCTGATAGGGAAATTCAGTTGTTGTGGAGCTCATAGACAGGAGAGAACTGTTAAAGCAATAATTAAGACAGTGAAATTAATACATAGTCAAGGCAGTGGAGTCAAAACATGTAAACTAATACAAGAATAAAATCAAGCTGCCGTTATTTAAATTTTTTTTCTTTAAAGTGCATCTCTTTTAGCGATAAAAAATATCATGTTTATATTATGCAATTGATTTAAAATGTTGATTATCCAGGAAAAACTAAATTTGAAATGAATTAATTTGGTTATTAATTAATTTGTAATATGTCTTTACAAAGCAAAAAACATGTTTTATTTGATTACTCGATTCATCGATTTAAATTTTGGGTGGATACTCAATTACCAAATATTCAATATCACTCTCAATGGCTGTCTGCGAAAACCCAACAGCCAATAAGATTTGTTGCCAAGCTTGACACCTGCTAATGCTACAGGGAAGCTAAAGACCATCTTTGTTGTCACGTTCAACAACCAACAAATAACAATCACCCTATCCAATTAAAATGAATAGGATGGATTGCCCTAATGTGGGCCACTGCCTAATGTGGGACACCTGAGCTCCAGTGGCCTTGGATCCTCCCTAAACTAATGAATTTCAGTGAAACTATGGTGAAAGAAAACTATGGTAATGTGTCTGACATTAAGTTCAACCCTATATTTCACTGTCTCACACTAGGCAACTGACTGTCCCACATTAAGGAAATCCACCCTACGACACGAACCAACCACCACAATGCTGTAATTTGATGTTGTAAAAAAAATGAATTGATATATCTGCATTTCAAATGCCTTAAGCTTTACACTATACCTTAACTATAACAACCTGATGAGGTCTAAGGAATATCCCCATAGGCTGTTCTACTGCTAGTCTATTAATACACACACAGCTTGTCTCCATGATGCTGCCATATGGACTGTACCTCTGTCACTTATCATAGAGTTATACTCTCACATGCTCTCTCTCTCACTGTCTGTCTGTCTCCCCCCTCTCTCTCTCTCTCTCTCTCTCTAACTCTCTCTCTCTCTCTCTCTCTCTCTCTCTCTCTCTCTCTCTCTCCCCCCTCTCTCTCTCTCTCTCTCTCTCTCTCTCTCTCTCTCTCTCTCTCTCTCTCTCTCTCTCTCTCTCTCTCTCTCTCTCTCTCTCACAGATCAACTTCCGCTGCAAGCCTACCTTTCGGGAGGGAGGCTCTCGCTGCCTCAGAGAAGTATGTGTTTGTGTATGTCTGTGTATGCCTGTGTGTGTGGGTGTAGAAGAGAGCC
>OMKY01210121.1:0-13532 GCA_900302395.1 Bregmaceros cantori | reverse complement strand
TAGGTATCCCGAGGCGTTTCCCCTAAGAAATATCAAAGCAAGACAGGTGGCAAACTGTCTGGTGCAACTATTTTCATGAGTGGGCGTACCGAGGGAAATTGTGACAGATCAGGGAACAAATTTCCTGTCATTATTGCTACAACAGGTGTATAGCCTGCTGGGGATAAAGGGCCTTAAGACCACGCCTTATCACCCACAAACTGACGGGCTAGTTGAACGGTTTAACCAAACTCTTAACGCTAGGTTTCCACTACAGAGAGGTCCGTATACGGTCCGTACACGGTCAGTGCGTATACGGTCCGTATACGGTCCGGTTGGAAGATTGCTGTTTCCATTGTCAACAAAACTCCTGTGTGCGGTGCATTGGTATTCGTACATAACGCGATAACACACACTTCATGCAGCCCGCCCCCATGCAGTTGTCAACAATAGCACGTGGCTACGAAGCAGCGCAGAGGTGAGCGTGTGTGTGTCTGCGTGTGTGTTCGCTTGTTGCTGTTCTTGTGTGTGTGCGTGTGTGTGTGCGCGCGCGCGTGCGTGTGTGTGCGTGCGCGAGCGTGCGCCGGATGTCGGATGTCTCCCCAGTGGTTCAATGGAGAGACATCCATGCGCATGAACGGCGAAGTAATATATTCCAAAGTTTTTACCGAAGCGGCCTCGTGCACGCAGCTTTGGTGCGCGCGTGTGTGTGTGTGTGTGCGTGCGTGAGCGTGCGCCGGATGTCTCCCCAGTGGTTCAATGGAGAGACATCCATGAGCATGAACGGCGAAGTAATATATTCCAAAGTTTTTACCGAAGCGGCCTCGTGCACGCAGCTTTGGTGCGCGCGCGCGTGCGTGTGTGTGTGTGTCACGCACAAACACACACACACATACACGTAAAGGGGAGCGGAACAGTGCATTACGCACGCAGACACACGCGCATTTCCTCATGCACAGGAGGAAATGCGGACAGAGAGGCGAGTGTGTCTGCGTGCGTAATGCACTGTGTGTGCGCACACACACGCACACCAAAGCCGCGTGGACGAGGCCGCTTCGGTTTAAACTTTGGAATATATATCTTCGCCTTTCATGTACTGGAGCGCACAGTCCGCTGATTGATCAGCGCTGCTGTCAATCACTGAGCACACGGCCTCGCCCCCAGTACGTACCGTATACGTGCGGTGAAAAATCAAAATAAATGATTTTCTGTACGGTCCGTATACGGTCCGTATACGGACCGTACGTCTACGGCACGTATTTCAGCACAATGGAGCATGCTACAACGGTGACAACACGTTTGTTTGCTCACGTATACGGACCGTATACGGACCGTATACGTACCGTACAGAAAAATCTCTGTAGTGGAAACCTAGCGTTAGTCGACGTATAGCAATGCTTTTTTCTAACGAGCAACAGCTGCGCTTAGCCTGTTAGCCTTATATTTAACAGATTGACTGGCAGCAGTCTCACATTATTGCGGGAATATGTCAAGTATCTTATAATTGTTATTCCATCCATAACATCTAATTGTCAAGTCTGATATTCCACCTCCAGATAGAACAGGCTAGCTTGTCAATGAATTTTAAATGCTTGTACTGTCTGTGTCTCAAACACCAAAGACACACATGTTTTTATTCTAACTTATGACACAGGTCAGTAAATAAGCATACTTGAGAGATGTAATAGTAATAATGTGCGAGCGTTCCATTCACACTTGTAGGAATTATTTCATTATGGCCAGCGCTTAGTGCTGCCGTAGTGCAGAGTTCTGGCATTAAAAAGCATTTTATTTTATATTAATAGTTATTTACACCGTCTGTGAACAGGCAATTGGAACTTTGATGCATCCAGTTTGTGTCATGAAACACAGGCTTCAGGCTCGTTCTGCTGGCTTGTTTATGCACCGGCAGTTACCAAACACACACTTCTACACAGTGTTGTACCCAAACTTGTTCAAAGAACGAGTGTTCATGAAGTCCTTTGTATTTTAGGTGAACGTAAACGAGACGTTCAATTATGCTTGATGAACGTATAATTGTGAATGCACTTTTTTTGAGGTTATTGAACTGTTCAGAATTAGTTCATATCAGATTTTAATTTTTCCGAATGCTAACGCAGTAATAATAAAACAAAAAAATCAAAACTGCACTCTTTCTAATTTCGTTCCACCTCCGAGAATCTAATCCAGCCCCTAATCTAACACAACGTGAAAAGAGTTAAATATTGTCTTTTCTTCTGCTTGTATTTCGTTAAGTTATAGATGACAGCAACGTAAAAAACCAAAAACAAAAAAAGAACAAAAAAGTTAATCTTGGGAAACCACCTGTTCGTAGATCAAAATAATCATCTATGAACAATGAATGAAGAAATTCACTTTACAAGGACTGAACTGATATTTGAACAAGTTCATGTTGAAAGTGAACTTGCCCGATATTTGAACAAGTTCATGTTGAAAGTGAACTTGCCCAACACTGTCTACACACATTTAATATTCACTGTCAGGATCATAACATTTGGCATAGCTCATCCCCACGGATAATCAGTCACTTCCAAATTTGCATGGGTCCTTTTGGGGATCCGGGAACAGGCACTCACACGTGTACTTCACAAGTTAGAAAGCATGCCGTGGAGTTGAGTGGGTTATTTTGTGTGGGACTCTGGCGGTACCAACTGGACATCTCTGACCACACAGTGGACCCACCACAAGCTTCCAGAACTCCTGCTATTAAGGTGTCATATTATTGTATGTTCCATGGTCCGGCATTAATTTCTGTGCGCTCCTGCCCTATCACCCGGTTTTGTGCTGTCGAGCATGCATTTCATATTTTGCCTCTGTACTGTTAACAGGTATTAATGCACGTATTCCACTATGACATTTATTTAATTATTATTGCGTGCGTGGTAATACTGACACTAGTGCTACGTCCCCCTCTCCATGTGAGCCGATTTCCACTTTAATTAATTAATTTAGTTTTCCATTTTTATTTTATTGACTGTCTTTTCCTCAATCATTTATGAATAAATAAATGTGCCGTATCCGTGACATTGTTACATTACAACCTACACGGAAGTAGTAGTGCCACAAGGTTTGCACACTCGAAATGATGCTTGCAAACTTCTGCCCAGTCATCTCAAGGAATGCAATGCAGAGGAATTCTACTTCTCTTTCATCAACATTATACGTCAACACTAGGGCTTTCAATGTAACTTTAAAAAAATCCCTCACATAAAGTTTTTGTGTGAAGCGGATGAACAGCGTATCTTTGAGCCGTGGATGGAACAAAGACTCAACAGCGGACCAGCAACTATGGGCTGCAGTCGTATACATCACGCCAGTGTCGCCAGTTGCTACTAGCTCGATGTCGTTTGTCATGAGCCAGCGTCTTGGCCAGGGGCACTGACTGGACAAGATCAACTAGAAAATGTTTTGGAGGTTGGGGAAACCGGAGTGCCCGGAGGAAACCCACGCAGACACGGGCACATGTCTGCATCCACACAGAAAGGACCTGGGCGGGACTGGGATTCGAACCCTGGACCTTCTTGCTGTGAGGCAGCAGTGCTAACCATTGCACCACCGTGCTGCCTTAAATAAATATTTAGTTGATCTCCCTGAGGTGGGACATGATCCCGGGTTTCCTACGTGGCAGACTACGCTACCACTAAGCCACCTCAGTGTGGTGTCTGTTTGTATGAGTGAGAGGAGGTGGATGAGTGACACGCGTGTGAGAGACAATGAGCATTTCGACAAATATTGTCTCTTCAGTCCAATGCGCAGAAGAGCTGCTGCTGGTACAACCGTGCGCAATTCTCTGAGCTACGCAGACACTTGTTTGGACAAGCTAGCATGTGGCTGTGGCGGCATTTACACTATGGTGTATTTGAAGCAATTTTGGCTGAGTGAGGAGTGGGCTTGGGCAAAAGATGTATTATCATAGAGCGGCACGTCAAAATTGTGCAACGTTGCTGTGCCAATGCATAAATGCACAATTGTGCACCAACGACTAACTATGGCCGTGCTTGCCGTGCCTGTTCGTGTTAATGCGGATATGGATCGCCACACATTCGTTAACTATGCCTCGACTTGTCGTTAACTATGCTTGAACATGCTGTAAAAAGTGCAGGAGATTCCCGTTTCGTGTCCCAAAATGACACGACTTGCTACGACACAATCGTGGCCAACAGTCATGCAAGTGTCAGGGTGCCTTAAGTTATGAATGTAGAAATGGGCCTTGACCATGTCCTGTCATATTCCAGCTTACCAGTGGAAGCTCCGAGTGCCAGAGCTTTGACCACATGACCCACGGTCTGGATACCTCCGTCCGCGATGACGGGCACGCCAAAGCGCCGGGCGTACTCGGCGACTTTGTACACCGATGTGCCCTGAGGTCGCCCACATGCCATCACTACAGACAACACAGCAAGGCAAAGTCACTTTGATCATAGCAACACGGCAAGGCAAAGTCAGTTTGATCATATCAACACAGCAAAACAAAGTCACGTTGATCATATCAACGCAGCAAAACAAAGTCACGTTGATCATATCAACACAGCAAAACAAAGCCACTTTGATTATATCAATACAGCAAGGCAAAGTCACTTTGATCATATCAACACACAAAACATGGAGTACAGCGATTGCGCAATGCATCATGGGTAAAGCCGTTACAAATTTACTAGCCTCAGATATAGCCTATATAAACGTAGGGTTATTTACATACCTGGTTCTCTGAAAACAGAGTGAGGTATCTCACTAAGGGAAACGCCCCCTGGCGTGACCAACTACGGAGGCACCAATTACACCATGTCTGTCACAGTAGCCAATTACAGCTTTGGTACGGAGGCCCCGCCCTCCGTATATATAACATGTTAGCACAGCTGCTCGTAGGGAAGCGTGGTGAGATCTGTTTTCAGAGAACCAGAGTTATGTAAATAACCTTACATTCAACAGATGTAGTGTGCAAAGTTAAAAAGTTCCCAAACACACAGACACTGAAACAACTGATACTGGTCACACACTATGGGCTCCAACACTAAGGACTGCATGCACCAAAGAAGGTGCAGTAATGTCCAGCCGAAAGAACCTCATTAAAGTATGAGGGTTTTCCCAACAGGCAGCAGCACAAATATCCTGGACTGATATTCCCCTGAATAGCACCCAGTATGTGTCAAACTCCTGGCCGTATAAGCCAAACTAATAGCCTCCACCATCTCTCCCTAGGTCGTCCTCAGATTAACCTTTCATCGTTGCCTCCAGTCATCCCGATCCTCCATACATTTGGCCATTTTTTTGGTGCTACGGACTCCCGTGTCCTTCTTGAGCATGTCCATGAATGTTAGGGTGATGCGTCCTCTGGACCGGTGCCCATGTGTTGGTTCCCACAGCACCAGTTTGCTGGCTGGCAGTCTTCACCGATATATGTGGTGAAATTGGTGCCTCCATAGTCGGTCACGCCAGGGGATATTTCCCACAGTGAGATACCAAATGGAGTTTGAAAGAGAAGCACCCGATTGCCTACACCCAACCTATGCCTAGTTTCACACACAGATAGAGGCCACGTTATTCATTGAGATAGACAGATAACATTCATGTTCACTAACAATATAAACAAAAACACACATGCGCGCCTGAGGCTGCTGCTGTAAAAAACATGATTTGAATCCATATACATCATGTTTGAATTCACGTTTGTTTCTGTGGATCGGCCATAGGAGCACACAATCCGCCGATTGCTCAGGGCTCCTGTCAATCTCTTAAGAAAATGTACGAAACAATGAGGTGAAAATCAAAAATAAGAATGTGCTACGTTGGTGCGTTGGCTGCATTGCTGTGTTAACGGCATGGGTTGAACATGCTACGATATCTGCCACACATTTGTGGGCATTGCGATACGTTAACATCCATTGGCAACAAGCAGTGTGAGTGGAAAGGCATTACACTCACCCTAGCGTCAGTGCAGTGGTGTGCCTCCTACCTTCTTGGGTGATGCAGATAGAGCCACAGCCCATTCCGACCCTAAGAGCGTCCACTCCAGCGTCAATCAGGTTCTTAGCCTGGGCAGCAGTGACCACTAAGAGTGACACACATAGAGAATTCCACTCTTACAAAGACAGAGACGTAAAACTACATTTTATGGGGAAAAAAGCTCAGAATAAAATGCACAAGAAGGTACTTCGCTGGTCGGTGGTAACGCAAATGAAACAGCTTGCTCATTGAAAATGCTGTGTGTTTGTGGGTGTTTATGTATATGTATATAATTTTATTTTTTATTTATTTTTTTCCCAGTTTCCGCAAAGAGCCGGATGCAGCTCGCTGAGGGTTGGCCATGGCCCATGGCCTTGACTACCTAGAGTCTTGAAAAACGTTTTGGCAAGTTCCGCTACCAACTTGGCATACAACCCTTTTTAGGGCATCATCTGAGGACTTTCATTGAATGTATCCAAAAACTCTGGACAGCACTCTACACACTAAAAATAGTGCAAAAAGTGTGCCATTTGAGACATGGTGACAGATTACAAAAAGATCCAAACATTTGATTTAGTTTCTGGTGCTAACAATCTGGTGCTAACAATCCTCCCTTGGTCTACATGTCTCACCATTTCCTCCGACCACCTGGAGTTCAGGATATTCCTGCTTGATGTAGTTTATCATGTTGATCTGATACACCGAGTTCCCCTGCGAGGAGTCCTGCAACCAGAGAAGTATGAAGTCAAAGTTCAAGTACAGTTAAACCTAATGTAGAGTGTGTGTGTGTGCTTTGTGTGTTATTTAACATTTACATGCACAGTAAATCATTTGGGGAAAAGCAACCGACGAGAGGGGTCTCTCGAGCCGTGCGCACACAGTGGTGTACAAATCCAGTGGAGGAGCTCAGTGGGAAGGTGGGTACATATGCACGCAATGCAAAGTTGGTGTAATTTGGCCCCAATTAAATTATAACATGAATCAATGAATGCCGATAAAACAGCCGACCGAATTTTGCATGTCTGCACTCCGCAGTTGCACTGGATTAAAACTACAACCAAGGCAGCATCCACTTGTCCTCTGTTTGATTCTATCCCAATTGCAGCCCGACAATGAATTCACATTTTGGTTGAGCCCAACCGGAGGCCTGACGGGTTTCGATTGAGTTGCCATACTCTGATATAGTGTCTTGAGTAGTGACTACATTTTATGCTACATTGTGTCAGATTTTGAGTGCACTATATAGGACACATGCAAGTTCACTACAAATTTGGACAAAATGGCAGATCCATAATGTCTTGCACTATGTAGTGAGTAGGGATTTTGGACACGGCCCAAGTCTGGATGCGTGGGAGCTTCTGGAAAAGAAAATGAATAAAGCTTCATCAACACGAACCCACCAGCACGATGACGTCCACCCCAGCCTGCATGAGGAGGTCCAGTCGATATTTGTCATCGTCACGGGTACCGATGGCAGCACCACACAGCAGCTGTTTTCTGGAGTCCTTGGAGGCCAGTGGGTAGTCCCTGTTCTTTTTCAAGTCAGTCCGAGCTATGATGGCCACCAGCTCATCACTGTCGTTCACTATGGGCAGTTTACCTTAACACAAAACACAGGGGTGTGTGGTTATAGCAGAGGTGGTAACTTGAGTTAGAACTTGAATTAAATGATTTGGAACTTGAGTCACATGACTTGGACTCAAGTCACTTGACTTCTACGCCCTTGTCTTCACCCTTGGGATCGCACATTTACGTGAAGCTCAAGTGGTGTCCCAATTGTGATTTGTTTAAGGGCCAAGGGAGAATTGGCAAGAAGAATGCACAGCTTGCAACCGGTAGCACAGCCGTTTGGTCGCTTGGTGTAGTCGATCGGCTTGCTGTCAAAAATCATGTTTGATTGTTCCAATATTCTGTAATTTAATGATACAAAGTGTTTGTACATTTGTTGAAGATCAAATCTGATTTTAATGTAATAAGCCATTTTAATCAATAGACAAATTAATAGGTTGATAGGTTGGTTGATTAGTGAATGGATACAATAAATTAACTATTGTGTATTAAAATTGCAACATGAGGCAAATTCAACATTACAATCAGCAACACACACACACACACACACACACCATGTTAAATCAAAATCAATAAAGCATGTAATGTACACACAGCAAATAACAGAATTTCTAAAATGTGCCATGTTCCACTTGTATCAGAAATACTTCAGAGCCACGTCAATGCATCATTATTTACGAACCATGCTTCATCAAAATGTCCCTAAAATATAGCTGTGACATGCCACCCAATTCTAATAATAACATGACAGTCACTAAAAGCTACCTCTGGCACGTGATCGTTGTTCAGAGGTTGCAGTGAGATTCCAAAATTTTTTATGGGTTGTGTTGCCAAATTTTGGAACACGGGAACAGTGCTCTATAAAGTGTATACCTTTTTTGCTGCGCTGCAGGATGTCATTGGCCTCCTTCAGGGTAACCCCTGCTGGGGCAACCACCAGATCCTCTCTCTTGGTCATTGCCTAGAAAACAACAAACTTGTTGTCTTTCATGATACTTCATCGGCGTTGTTGTCGCCGCATGGCGACACCGGCGTCAAATGAACAAACAATGAACAATGTCGACCGTGCATGGGTGCTTTTTGTGTTTTCTTTGCATGTTGAATAAATAAACGCATCTGTTTTAAGTCTGACGTGGAGGGACAGACAACACGTTACTAACCTCCCACCACAGACGGCGGCCCTGTGTAATATATTTGTATTTTTGGATTTGGATTTTTGAAGCTACCATAACACTCGGAGTATATCTTGCATCCAGGGTAGGTAGCTTAACTGTCCACAGATGGAAGTTTTCTAACTTCTGTTTCCTTTTCCATTTTTCCAAAATTTCTACGGTTTTTAAATATTTCTTGACCTCTCACGGCGGCAGTTTGGGTGTGCACCAATAGCTTCCCAGATATGCACATGGACCATTTTCTAGATAGAGAGCGCTATAGAGAGATAGAGAGAGCTATACAGTATATGAGAGAGAGACACCCCACACGGCGACTTCTTCCAGAGGTACTGTCCGCTAGGGGCGCCAATGAAAGTCAGAATGAATGGGATCCTATGGGAGCTAAAATAAAAAATATTAACACCAAATCTGACGCGTTTGTGAAATTTTGACCCCTTCACACAATGAACTGTTAATTATCCCGACAATATAAATTAAAACATCAATTAGAAAGATCTTTAAATAGGTTTAACTGCCTGCTAAAATTGGTATATTTTCCCATAGGCTCCGTGCTTTTGGTAGCCGACTCCGCCCACCCGAGTAGCAAAAGCACACGGAGGTCGGCACGCCGGCTGAAGCGAATGCGACGTCCATATTTATATACAGTCTATGGTACTAGTCCACTGGGACCTTAATTTCACCTTTACTTTGGAATTTTCCAGTAGATCTAACGGCCAATCACACCTGGATATTAATAAATGCTTGAGTTAGTTGCTGGAATCAAAATTGACCAGTTGTTTTTAACACTCATAGTTACAGAAGAGCCGCCATGAGGCTTGGTGCTTGGAAGGTCCAGATACTGAAGCATGTGTGGTATGGTGTTGAACTAGTGCTAGTGGTTTCGTAGCTACATGTATAGCTGACTTTGCGCTATACCGGTCTCTAACACTTTAACAGTAACTCAAGAAGGCAACATGCTAGGAACTATCTTTGAATGTTCTACTAGAATCATGTGCCATGTAATTCAAGATAAGATGCTGTTCTTCGACTAGAAAAAGAAAGTGAGTGCCCGGCGTGTTCCCGTCTTGAGTTACGCACCTTTACAGAGTATGACAAAAGCAACCAAGCCCTCCACGTCTCCAACGACGGCAAACCGATACGACAAGTCACAGAATTTGTTTACCTCGGTCACAAATCTTCAGCCTCAAATGATCCACAGTCGTAAAACATAGAATAGCGTTAGGCTGGGCAAACCTTCGAAGAATCAAACGACTCCTTATGTCAGAACGAATTCTGCTCCACATCAAAGCCAAAATCTACAATACATCCTGCCAGTAGTTCTATACAACCTTGAATGGGTAAAGTTGAGTAATATAATCCAAACATTCCAAAACCATAGAAATGAAAGAACTCCGCAGAGTCACAGACTTACTCACTCAATAATGACAATAATCACACGCAGAACCCTAAAACTCTATGGACACATCAAGCGATATCCCAAATAGGTCTGACAAAACTCTGCCTTGAGGGCTTAGTGGTCAACAAAAGAAGCAGAGGCAGACAAGCCAAAAGGTGGCTTGAAAACCCTTAACAGACACTGGAGCGAAGCCTATGTTATTTTTTCCGGTGTCAGCGCCGTTTATACATCTTTATAGGATAGGAATAGTCGGAAACGGCGTTGAAGAGATCTGGGGAAGACATCGCGAGGGGAGCAGAACTCGCGGTACTGCGGATGCTGTGATCGAAACCACAGCACCATTACTATGAATGGGGGCTTGGTGAATGTAAGCAATGCAAGTGGTTGTAAGCCTCTGTAACGCATGTAGTTTCTTCAACGCCCACCACTTCTAACTGGTCATTTAGACGATACAGCGACCTTTTAAAAATGTGTACGATGGGGTCCGCATTGGCCGAGTGTTTATGGACACCTCACCTAACGCGACCCCATTCATGTTAGTTAGTGGCGCTGTGTCTACCGCAGCGTCCGCAGTGTCGCAAGTTCGACTACGCTCGTGGACTTGTCTGCAATGTCTACCCCCGATCTCTTCAGCCCAGTTTCCAACTAATCCTATCCAATAAAGATGGAAAAACGGAGCTGAAAAATAACTTAAAAAAAAGTGTACGATGTGAAATGCTGCCACCTCAAAAAACACGATTGATGATAATATGGTAAATGGTCTCCCAACGTCAACAAAGGTTTAATAGTTGAATGATGAAAAGTCAGTATTTTAGTTCAGACGTAGGAACAGCATCAACACGTGTGTTCTAGACGAGCCAGACAAGCATGTTGGCTGCTGTGCATGTTGGACGCCTGCTCGGTGCTTGGGTTGTTGTGTGGATCACTGTTTAATAAAAAACGCTCCATTTAAACCCACAGCAAACTGACACGGAAATATCTTCTTCCCTGATCTTAGCCGACAGAGAGAGGGAGGGAGAGAGAAAGAGACAGGCAGACAGAGAGAGACAGACAGACAGACAGAGAGAGCAAGAGAGAGACAGACAGACAGACGGATAGAGAGAGACAGACAGACAGAGAGAGGAACACAGACAGACAGATAGAGAGAGAGACAGACAGAGAGAGAGAAACACAGACAGACAGATAGAGAGAGAGACAGAGAGAAAGAGAGAGAGAGACAGAGAGATAGACAGACAGAGAGAGACAGACAGACACACAAATGAATAAGAGATGATTATGAGACATCACTCTTAACTTGTGACTTTGTGAGTCTCTCATGTTTGTCAGCAATAATGTGGAATGTATTGATTAGTAAACAGTCCTAACAAATACAACTTACACCTCTAACACAACTCTGAGCAGTACAGAGGGATGTGGTTGGGGGGTGGAGGGTGGTGGGGCGGGGGTGAGGAGAAGCCATCCCCTCGTCACCACAGCCGGCGGTTCACAGCCTTCATTGTCTACCGCTGCCGAGCCGCGGCACGCGCGGTGACACGCGGCGTTCCACAGCTGATGTGGACGAGGATAATACGTTTGTGAATAGAGCGATGCGCCGCCAGCTATTTCTAGATCACGCAGATCTCTCCCATTGAGGAAGAAAAGCTATGTTTACATTTTGTTCCTGAGCTGAAGAGGAAGTTCTGGACATTTTTAGGAACGCACACACCCGCCAATCATTTATGGGAACGTTCAGGGACTAATGTATGGTTTGACATCCGTAGGCCACGGGAAGATGTCTCCCATTTCCGTTTGCTTGTTCCTGTTGGTGCCGCGGCACTCGGGTTGGATAGATAGATTACAGGCCGATTTGTCACACCATCATTCAAGATTCAAGATTCAGTTTAATTCTCCATATTGCATATGCATGACTGCAGTACACACACATGGAATATTAGTTGGGCACAAAACAACTCTCTCCAGATCAACGGGTAATGAACAAGGTCAACACAGAAAGAAAGAAAAGCAGCACATACGTTATGAAGTGGGATTGGTATAGAATCAGCACATGTAACATGTCAACATATCAAGCAGGGCTAACTAACTGCTGCATTCAGTAGCATCACTGCACATGGGAAGAAACCGTTTCGCAGGGCTCTGTAGCACCTTCCCGAGGGGAGGGGGGAGAAAATACACAGAAATACTGTATTATTATGTTATGTTCATTTAATTTTTAATTATTATGTTGCATTCATTATATATGAGTGTGTCTGTGTGTGTGTTGTTCAAAGTGTTAATTTGTTATTAATAAAGCCTGCGTTGTTAAAATTGCTGACGTGTGGGGATGCATGCACGCATTTGAGCACAGGCCACGCCCACGGTCCACGCGCACAGCTGGCACGATGTGGCAAAACGACTCGGACGGAATAACGGTGTGACGATTCGACCAGATCCCAATAGATACGATATTCATACCCACGGATGAACAGCATGAAGAAATATACACATGGTACTAGGGTTGAACACAGTAGACACTGCGGTGAAGACATAATAATAATAATAACTAGAGGTATGCAGTCGGCGCCAACTGCTAAAGAGATATTCTCCTTTTTCTTCTTTTGTTGTTTGTGCAGGTTAAAATCATATTGTAGAGCCCTGCTTGCTGTAATCATATTACATGCTACCGGTTAATGGTAGTGACTGGAGGACTGCCATTTTGTTGCAGCTTCCCAATGTGGGACAGTCAGTTGGCTAAGGTGGAACAGTGAAAAGTAGGGTTGAACAGTTGATGTTAGACACATTACCATACCATAGTTTGGTTTTACCATAGTTTCACTGACATTCATTAGTTTAGGGAGGAGCCAGAGCCACTGGAGCTTAGGTGTCCCGCATTAGGCAGTGGCCCACATTAGGACAATCCACCCTAGTACAAATTCTCATTTAATTGTCAGGTAAGAAAATGTTTTCCATCGGTTAATCAATTATCGATGAATCATCAACATCCCTAGTATGTATTGACTCGGATCACGGAAGCACTTATTTCACTGTGTATTTTCGGTGTGTGATCCTCTTCAGACACCAGTGCGGTGACCATAGAGTTTCCAGACCTAATCAGGTGTCATCAGGGCTAATCAAGGCCGCGCCGCCGACTCACCGCCCGGGCGTCCGGCGACGCGGCGGCGCTCAGTGGCGGACCAGTGGCCCCACCCACCACTGTTCCACAGCCAGCATAACTCACATACTTTCTCATTGTGACCAGAATACTTGTTGTCCCCTTGGGCGTGTTGTTGTGTGTGCGCGTGCGTTGTGCGTGGACGTGTGTGTCAACGTGTGTGTGTTTTCTATGTGTGCGTGTGAATGTGTGTGTGTTCTTTGTGTGCACACGCAAAGCGAGGAGGGGTATTGTGGTGTGTTGAGAATGTGAATTAGGTGAGGGGGTGTGTCGCTGGGAGAAGGGTGTGTGTGTGTGTGGGGGG
>OMKY01210114.1:0-12558 GCA_900302395.1 Bregmaceros cantori | reverse complement strand
CTTCAGAGTAACTGTATTAACTCCATTACATGCACTTCCTAGTCTGTCCACAAGATGGAGCCCCCGATGCATGGGGCTTGATGACTGACAGTGAAAGTTGAATGGATGCAACCGGAAATAGTCTCCCAGACTTAGGAAACGTTCAAATATATAGAGAACAGAAAAAAACGTTTTTAACCGGTTTTGTGGATTTCTTAATGTTCCGTTTCTGTTCCGGAACAGTTGAAAAAATATTTTTTCGTTTCCGATTCCGCTCCTCGTAAAATTCTGTAAAATTCTGCTCGTTTTCGGTATTCGTTTTCATTCCTTGAACCGGTTCGGAGCCCTGCTCAAGAGACGGAATTACCATCATCCAGAATTTCTCAGCAGGCGTCATCAGATGGCGTATGTGAAGATTTTTAAAAAACAACGGAACCTTGGACAAAACTTCAAGCTGGAGAACCATCGTTAGCACTGTCATATAAGAAAGAAGTAGCTCCCCAGCTGTGGGACTGCAGTATATATCATAGGCCTACCAGGAATCCGCGGAAACAAAATTCCGCGGACAGCAATTTAATGTTTCCGTGAAATTCCGCGACTTAAAATTCCATATTCCGCGAGCATGAAAAAACAGCCTAAAATGACCAGTTATGAAGCCAAGCTATTTTTTAAGTGATAATGGGGTCAAAATTATTTTATTACATGAATTTCAGAACCAAAACACTGAAACATTGCATTCAAAAAATAAAATAATAACCTTTTCTTTGTTCATCAATTTGATTATTTCCAACAAATTCAGTGCATTTCAGTGCACAATTGTAAAACAGTAAACATTACTCCATACAGTAGTGTAGTGCAAAAACTTGAAGGCAATAGCAGTCCAAACGATATTAAATAATAAGTAATAAACCGGCTCTTCTCATGCCGCGACAGTGACACCTTGTGGCCACCGGTGAAAACTGAAGTATTCCACGGACGGGGGAATTTCCCACGCGACATGCTGATTCCCACGCCAGCTTGCCAACATCCGCGATCGCGGAATCGCGGATTTCTGGAGAGCCTAATATCAGTATATAACAACCAGAAGAGGCCATTATGACAATGCTTGCAGCCAAGAACAGACTGCGAGACGTTGTCAATGAAGTCATTGTAAAAGATTAAAACCTTGAAACCACAAAAGTGGGCAAGCTCAATGTATTTAACATATTCGTTGGCGTAGTGGTTAAAGACGCTCTACCTAACGTGCCCCCATTCATAGTAATGGCACCGTGGTTTCGCTTACGGCACCCGTAGTGCTGCAAGTTCTCTTCCCCTTGTCGGTTTTCCTGCTGTGTCTGTCCCCCTTAAAAATAAATACATAAAATAACCACACTAAGGGCTGGCCCCATGGCACAGCGGTAAAAGACGCTGCGACAGCACCCCATACATAGTCGTGTTGCTGTGGCTTAAGAGTTAAGACCATAGCACGCGCACCGCCATGATATTGCTTCTCCTCACGGTCATATACTACACGTCCGCTAGTCTCCGCTCTCTCATCCCCCTTTCACACTAACACTGTCACTAAAATGGGAAAATGGCCACACTAGAGTTGCATTATGGAGACAGAATACAGCCGTTGCTAATGAACGCTCTTACTCAAATTACGGTTGATGTATACTCTACTGTATTTCATGGCACAGATCCTCTAATAAGATGAATCAGGCCCTCACATCACTGAAAACACACCTAATGAGCCTCATTGATTTCGACTACAAAGGGATATCTATGCCTGGAATGAATCAAAAGGAATACTAGACCGGGGTGTGTAGGCACACAATTCACAAGCCTGGAGTTGTGTGTTGAGACTTAGCATACGGCTGGACGTTATAAAAAAATGTATTGATTAAAAAGGGGATAATAATCATTATCCTAAATATAATTAGAAAAGCATTACTGGGGTCCGCGTTGGCCGAGTGGTTATGGACACCGCACCTCCGCGTTGGCCGAGTGGTTATGGACACCGCACCTAACGCGACCCCACTCATGTTAGTGGCGCTGTGTCTATCGCAGCGTCCACAGTGCCGCGAGTTCGACTACGCTCGCCGACTTGTCTGCAATGTCTACCCCCAATCTCTTCAACCCAGTTTCCGACTAATCCTATCCAATAAAGATGGAAAAAATGGCGCTGACGCCGGAAAAAATAACTTAAAAAAAAAGAAAAGCATTATTATTTAATAGTAATTTTAACAAATGAACGTTATTTCATCCATGTCAATTTAAGTTTACATATCACTCTAAAGTATTAGAGCTTATGAGCTATTTTAAATGTGATATAATATAATTAAAATGTAAAACTACTTTTCCAAAGCAGTAATCCCACCCAAGTAAAAGTTTGTTATTAGTTACTGTACTTTCCTGCCTGAGAACGGCCCCTGTGACTCATTCTAATAATATCTATTTAATAATTAGGATTTGTTTTTAATAAGAAAAAATGAATTGCTTCAAAGACATTTAATTTTTTGGGGGCCGCGAGCACCATTTTCTCATTTTATTGGAATATCAACAGCATTATTTATTTTTGCGTGGGTGCCAATTCCGCCACCTAGAGGACAAATTGTTATTGTACACTTGACGCGCAGAGGTATGAAGGTCGCAACGCATAGAACATAGGGACGGATTACGTACATAATCAGCCACACATAGGGTATGAATCGGCCTTAAGTCGATGTGTGGCTGTTCTCATTATGACTCTTGGCACATTGCTAATCATCTTTGTGCCAATTATCGCCGTAACTGAGAATGTGCGAATGAATTGTGTTGCTTCGCTCGATAGTTTTCCTTTTCACTAGGGTCATGTAGAAATGTCATTATGCTGATATGCACTGCTGTTTTGTTTTGTGTACATTTGTGTGTGTGCGTGTGTGTGTGTGTGTGTGAATGACTGCTGTTGAAGCAAAGTGAAATATTAACGTTAGGCTTCATTCCAGTGTCTGTTTAGGTGAATGTGTATGTGCATGCATGTCCCTATGAGTGTTTGTGTGTGGATGAGTGTGTGTGCGTGCGTGCGCATGCGAAAGAGCCTCCATGAAGCAATCAATTGTTGTGACCTGCTTTCGAGTGCTTCTGTGTTTTTATGTCTGGATGAGTCTATACGCAGTCAGTGCACATTTCATACTTGTGTGTGTGTGTGTGTGTGTGTGTGTGTGTGCCTGCCTGCATGCCCCTGTGTACACTAGCTGGCCAAGTTATGCAACCCACAGCGCTGGTTGCAAACTATTTTTTCCCATATTCTCATTTTGCACCCCAGCAATGGTGGTGGGAGGCAGGAGAGGAGTGGGTGGGGGTTGGAGTTGAAGGTGTGATGGAGGAGCAACACTGGACACCATCAAAGGGATAAGGCCTCGGGAGTACGCCACCCCCACAAATCATTTCCAGCGGAATCACATGCCCTCAGCATCACCTTCACACACGGTCAAGTTGTCCACATTCGGCACATCTAAAAATGAACACACTTGATGTGTACTTGAACGCATTGAAAAGAAATATAAATAGTACATAAAATGGACAAGAATATTCAATCATGGTTTTCAGAAGCTAGAATTCCCATAGTTACATTTTGCACACAAGACAGAACTATGATACTATTCTGCTAAGTTAGTCAGCTAAAGCTATATTTCCACTTGCAAATGAAAAGTGAATGTATTTTATCAATTTGGTCCCCTGGTACCTTTTTTAGCAGGGGTGTCCATTTGGTACGGTGCCATGCTAAGACTTGAGCTCCCTCAGTTCAAGAATAGATTATCAAGGACGAATTCATAGTTCATACTGAAATATATTATACCCGGATGCTAACCACATAGAAGCAACTAATTTGTCCTATTTCAATGCCAGTATGTCACCAAAGTTTGGTCACACAAAACCGAATGTAGAATTTGTACCTGTTTGTATCGTCACCTCTGTTTGGGTCCGTGGGGTTAGATCGGAGAGGAACATATTTCAGTATGACTTTTGAATTAATTTCAGTGGCATTCTCCTTGAAGTCGGCACTACTGTTATAAATGTAAAAGTTTTTGGCCGCATTTGCCATTTTTTTAATTGACGGTCTTAGTGTAAAGCGTGGGCAAGAGAGCTGGGCACAGACCTGCAGCATACTTATGCCAGAGACAGGAATCGATCACACGACAGCTGCATATGTAGGGTGGATTGCCCTAATGTGGGCCCTTTTTTGCAGCTTCCTAATTTGGTACAGTCAGTTGCCGAAGGTGGAACAGTGAAATGTAGTGTCATGTTGATCAGTTTTATATTCTATATTGTAGTGTAATTACTGTGTGTCTATTTTATATAATAACTACTACATGACCAGGCTGGCATGGCAAGTGTGTTATTAATTACAGCGTCCTCATGGGCCACATGGTTAATATTGAACATTTTTGTGTCTTGTTCCTGTTCATGTATACAATTTGCATCTCAATTATGATATGGTGACACGCTGCTACCTGAATGAGTTGCTACGGTGGCAGTGTTATTAATGTCAGCGTTGTCATGTGCCGTGGCAATGATAATTATGTCGCAGCACAAGATGGCAGGTGTTGCACATGCAGGGTGCACGCCTCCATTCCGACTACGTCTCTGCTTTCCGTGAATTCTGTGATTTGCAAACGCCTCTTCATTTCGAACCTGTGCGGTTCGAACCTGGGCCGCCGTTATACAACGCCAACCTGACCGGCACCGCGCGCACACCTGCCGGCGCCAACCAGTAGCATCAATATTAGAGTGACGCATTAACTATACCAGAATGCCGGCGCTGACCTGACCGGAATGCGGGCAAATCCAAATGACGCCGCTGGTGCTAAGTGTGCGGGAATGCTGCAGTTCCAAATGAATTGCGGTAGATGATCGAAGTGCAGACTTTTCGAAACGTTGAGAGGAGCCACTGGCAGGCGACCCCCCAGGGAAGACACCCGGCACCTCCTGGTTCGTGCTGCAAAATGACACTAACAGGCACGAGACAATTGCGTGGATTGCGTGCCACAAAATCGTGCAAGTGTCAGGGCCCCTTTAGTCTCTCGCCAGGCCCGGGAATGCCTTGGGATCCCAACGGAGGAGCTAGAGGAAGTAACCAGAGATAAGGGAGATCTGAGCTTCCCTACTCAAGCCGCTGCTCCAGCGACCCGACCCCGGATTATGAAGAAGAGAAACGATGTGTTTAAATTGCGAAATAATTAAATAACACGGACCTATACTATAGTAAAAAATCCACACATTAGGACCATAGGAGTACACATTAGGCTTGTATCCACTAACATGAAGTGTATATAGTAGTGATCAAGAAATATATTGCAGTGCAGAGGTTTAAGTTAAGACTGTGGCTTGAACAGGCTCGACTGAAACACATTCACTGAAACACACGCACAAGACACATCGACATGCGCCGAAACACGCCTCCAGAGGATTCAGCAGAATCCTCAAGGGAAACACATCTAATAACGCGCACACGCCCGTGCCGCACAAATACACAAACGCACACAAAACAGAGTTCCACATACACAAACACGCGTGCGTAGACACATGCACACCTCCGCAGACACGCAGCCCCTCCCGCAGGACTGTTGGCGTGGAGATACGGAGAGTTTGATGTTGTTATCTCCCTCGGGGAGAGAGCCCCGGAGCATCTAGTTGCACCACCAGACGGGTTACGGCAGTTTGGGAAGCTTTGCGGGGATCAATGTCTGCACGTCCGGGTTCCCCTGGGATCGGTCTGGCGGAATATCTGTTTTCTTTTCCAGCAGGCAGGACGACTGAAGCAGCTCGTACCGTAACAATGAAGCAGAACCTAACACCACGAGCGGCTGATATGGTCATTGTGGCTTGTTGCCCGGGGCACAATTACGACCACAATTATCCTCGTGGAAATGTAAAGGGAGGGAGGGAGGAGGGTCGAGCTGGGTGTCTCAGCAGTTTGGATAGTATTCCTGCAGCGAGTTCTCCCTCACGTTTGATAAGTGTGAGGAGCCGAGGTGGGAGTATTTGATGTTGCTCTAGACTTTTTGGAGCCAGTTTTCATTGTTGCCCTTACTGGCTCGAGTTCAGTTCATCATAGTTATTTTGCTTCAAGCAGGTCATTATGGATGGGCTGTAAACCTTTTTGTGTAGAAATATGCATTTGTTTTACAACTGTAACTGTAAGCATCTTTTTTTTTTTTTCAGTCTTTCTGTGCCTTTTTTTTAAGCTATTTTTCAAGCGTAAGCACCACTTCCCCATTTGTATAAACAATGTTAAGTGTGGAAGAAGGGTGAGAGAGACTGGCACAAGTGTAACTTTGAAAAACTTTTTTGTTTGTTTGTTTTTTAGCACAATTTTCCATTTTATTGAAAGATTGAGAGGAACTGGGTCGAGAGATGGACATTGCGGAAATGTCGGCAAGGGGGAGCACTCGTGTCATTGCTGTGTGCTGGGTGCGGGTGTCTGACCGACAACGCCACAAAGCCAGCACAACTTATATATATATTTTTTTTTTTTTCGGAGATTTATATATTTTGCGTCATTCTCTTTGACCACAAGTGTGATCCCACACCGATGCACTCTCTGGTTGTCCTTTCAGTGTCAGTGAGTGTTCAGTTGAAGTGGATCATCTTATCTATAATTTGACAAGTGGCTGCAGTACAATATTTTCTGTCAGGCTTCAAGGAAGGCCTGGTCGCGAAAAAAAAAAAAAAAGATACTCGTTGACCAAGTTATCTTTGGTTGCCAGAAATGTTCCTATGACAGCTAAACCATGAACCCTATCTCTAATTAAAGATGAGGCTCTTCTTTTCTAACATGTCTTTCCTTGAGCGACAGCACGGTGGCGCAGTGGTTAGCATTGCTGCCTCACAGCTAGAAGGTCCTGGGTTCGAATCCCAGCCCGGACAGGTCCTTTCTGTGTGGAGTTTACATGTTCTCCCCGTGTCTGCGTGGGTTTCCTCTGGGCACTCCGGTTTCCCCCACCACCAAAAACATGTTCTAGTTACCCTGCTCCAGTCAGTGCCCCTGGCCAAGGCATTGGCTCAGAATCTGGAGTTGGCCCCCGGTCGCTGCGCACGCGGCTGCCCACCGCTCCCCAGGGATGGGTTAAATGCGGAGGATGAATTTCACTGTACATGTGTGTATGTGTGAGCAAATAAAGTACATTTACATTTATTCCCCTCTTCCAGCGCTGTGGTCTTCACAGACGTCCTGTAGAAAACACATACTTTGTCGAGAGACATATTTTTAAAATGTAGAAAATTTGAATCACAATTCTTCATTGAAAGTAGAGATACTCTTCTTTACATTACACGGTGTTAGGTTCAGATGAGAACATTTGGTGTACATTCAAACATCAGTGCAAATTAAGGCCTTTGTCTGTAAAATGTCTTACATGCTTATTTCCAACAACAATACAATTATAACAATTGTAAACACACCTTTTCATATAAAGAAGATATGTTCTTCTTTATATTTTACACTCTTGTATAATTTGTATTGAAGATATATCAAGCTATATTTTATACAAAAAATTTGGTGGACCTTTACGCATTAGCATACAATTCTTAGTGTGAAAATTGTTGGAAATCGAAATGTTAAAGTTGAGGTGACACCATTTGTCTATGCCATTGTCAAGAATATGACTAGAATAGAAGAATATTAATAACAGCCATGTTTGGCGCTGAAATGGATAAAAGCAATAAATTAACAAAATAATGAAAATGCATTTAGTTGAAACAATTATTTTTATTTGAAGCAGTTGCTTCAATGTTAAGTCTGCCGACTGCCCTGTCCCACCACCACCCCGGCCATGCAAGCTGTGAGGAGAGTTCTAGAGAGAGCTGGAGGAGCTTGGAGGCAGACGCGGCAGGGCATTGGAGGCTCGTTTGGTGAACACAATTGCAGTGCCCGTTCCGGACAACCGCTGAATTTCGGATTGCGGACCCCGTTGGACCTACGCGCACATGCACATGCAATATTTCCACATTGTATGCCATGTAAATACATCCAACATGCAATATTATCGAGTTTTGGTCATTAGTTGACACTGGTTGACGCAGTTCCATGCTGTACTGTACTATTTATGTACTGCACAATTAATTCTGAAACTCTGTGCTGCACAGTAGCTCAGTTGGTTAGGCAGAGCACTGGAAAGCATGCCTCATGGCACGGTGAGTCGGTCAATGGCACGGTGAGTCGGTGGTTCGAATCTCGCCACCAACATATTTCCTGCATGTCTGCCCCCCATCTTCACCTGTTTCTGCTAACCCTAATAAATAAAGCTCGGAAAAAACAGCCTGAATGGGCTGGAAAAAACATTTTAAAAAATTGTACCAAAAAACACGAAGAAGACCGGCGTGACGTCACGCTGAGAGCGATTTCAAAACAAACCGAGGTTCGCAGAATGCCCACCAAATAAACCACAAAACGCCAAGAATACAGTTTTAAATGGTCTACTATGAATCCCCATGCTGATAATAAGCGTTTAACCGGACTCCCAAGGGCGTCTCCTTGCTGTGTTGCATATAATTATTCGTTCTATAATTCTTAGGGTTAGGGCTTTGGAGGGACGCCTAACAAACTCAGCGGATCGTTTATTGGATTCTGACTTTACCTCACGGCAATTCGGAATTGAGAGTGTTCGACGTGGAGGCATGTAACCCTTCTGTCACATAATGTCATACGAGGGGCTTTGTTGCATCAGAATTCTCCCTGGACTCATGGCTCTGGTGGGACATATTCATGGAACGAGCCACACTTCTTATGGTGCGGTCCGATGAAGAAAAGTGTCATCATTCAATCTATCCAGTGCGGGCACGGGCGAGTCAGAGACAGCCGGTGATGAGAGTGAGGTGGAGACCTTGTGTCCGCCGAGCCACTATGATGTCTCTCACATTCCGCTGTAGAGCTGAACAGGTATTTCCTGCGCCTGTTCTGTGATTCGCCGTGCGCAGTCATGCCTTTTAAGGTCAGCAAAGGCAAGTGCAAACAGGTCAGACCGCAACATGAACTCAATTATAGATAAGGAGTTAGGGGGGACGTGGGGGGACAAAAATGAGGCAGATAGAATGAAAGGAAGAGAGAGAGAGAGTGGAGAGTGAGAGAAACAGACAGAGACCGAGCACAGGATTTCCCATCATTTCCGGCGTTGACAGTCCTTTGTTCATCTTTCTCAGATATGCAAATGTTTATTTCTTCACACCAAATAGTTTTTTTTCCCCATTTGAGTTGAGAGAAAGGCTTGAGATGAAGTTTTAGGGGGGGGAAAAGAAAAAGGATGGATTAGCACAGGAAAAGCAGATTGAAGAGATAAAATGGAATTATCATGGAAAATAAATGGAACACACAGTATTCACTGTATTCATGTTAATATCTTTATAACTTCTTACCATGTACACAAGTTAATATGCTATTTGAGCATGGCTTATAAAACTGTTAATCTGCAAATGTAATTATCAATGGCACTGTGGCATTCATGTTCTGTCATTGCCCACCAGGGGGCTTCAAAATAAAACAAGAAACCTTTAAAGATTACAGAAAAATTTGTTTTTGTGTGCCAAAGTCAATAATGTATAGTGAATATTGATTATTGCATATTATACAACATAAATAATGCAGGACAAGTGATTAAAAAAAATAGAAATATGCTTGTTCAAACGATCAATCGTGCCAATAGTAAACATTCTCCAACATTAATATAGCTTGTAAAGACATTTACTTTAAAATCAAGTGACTATAACCAAGTTGCTGACCTAACTATATCATTATATGGTGTTGTATTCCACCACTAAACGGAATGAGCGATGCATTTCTTTTTTCACGTCGTATAACCCTCTTGTCAGTGTCTGATGAGGTCAGACGGACGTCCCCCAAACTGCCGAGTAGCGGCGGGCCGGCAAAGCAAAACGAATCAAATCTGTTTGTCTGATGTGTGTGTGCTTGTGCGTTCCAAGGGATGCTGTGCGCGTGTGCACGCAGCTGCACACGGGCTGAAAGACAGATGAAGCAATGTGTCAGGGCGACAGGGCATTACGGCGCCTGGGACGCCTGCTCCACCTCAATAACGAGAGCGAAGCGACGGTGCTTTTGACCTCACGGTGGGGGAGGCGAGAGGGAGGGGGGGCGCATAAGGCAGGGTGGAAGGGAGTTGGTGCATAATAATTGAGATGTGATGCTGCTACCTGCTGTTGTTTAATTGAGAAACTTGGCACTCCACGAGTGGAAGTACTGCATGGCTGACATATTATTAATAATATAATAATAATAATAATTAACGCGGTTGCTTACGAAAGAAACAAACCAAAAATGAAAACATAAAAATAATGGAGGAGGAGAATGGCGAATAACAGCAGGAAGGAAGTTCCAGAGGGTGGAGCAGGCTATTTTTTCACCCCCATTGGTTTGTCCCCTCGATAACTGAAAAAGTTGAGCACAGATCGGGATGAAATTTTCCAGAGTTGTTGGAAAGAAAGAAGTGATTCAATTTTGGTGCATTTCTGTAGCATTGCTCTGCATGAAACGGGCTATATAAATAAAGTTTGATTTCATATTAACGGGTGAACAATCGGCTTGGCCGTGTTCTCCCGCAGCTGCGACCAAGGCACATTTAGTCTCCCAAACGGCCGATGGCGTTTTTCACCGGGGGTGCCATTTCCGAACGTTGCGATCGCGTTCAGGATGTTTCGGAATTAAAATGTGGTGGACGTGCCGCCGACAGCAACTTAAGGGAGTCTGCTCTCCATCTTTGCATGAGCTTGCATAGTGCAGCGGTAGCACACTCGACTTTAAGGACAATGTCTCGAGTCTTTTTTTCAAACTGCAAATTTCACTTTAAAAAAAAAAATTATATATATATATATATATATATATATATAAAATTTTTTTTTTTACACCAACAGTACCACTAGCCCATTGAAAGAACCTTTCCATCTTCCTTTTCTGTTCCGCTTGAAACTGAGCCCAGCACTTTTGAATTCTGTTTTCTATCCACTAATTGAGAAGTTGACGCTGAAAAGGTTAGTTCACTCGAGGAGGGCGTAACAATATTCATGCAGTCTTGACGGTGAGTTCCCACCAGGACACGCTCATTTATCACAGTTAAGATGAAGGAAAAAAAAAAAGAAAGTATGAAAAAAATATTTTACAGTGTAATCATGTGGCGGTAAATGCATCACCCGTGAAATTTCCTGCCCGCTCTCTGATCTGGTAATAATATGGTGTAATGTGGGTGCGTTGGCACAGACTTCATTCACAATAGCTTCAGTCTGTATAGCAAGGACACCGTCGTTTGACACCATTACAACAGCAGGGACATTGCCAAGGATAAGCAAGCGCCTGGTGTGCAAGGATAAATTCTCAACAAATAGAAGTGTGATAAACGCCATATCACTAAGCGTCGATCAGATTCAAGAATGAGCATGTCTTTGCATATGTGTGTGTGTTGGTATATGCGCTGAACTCCGCTTTTCACACAATTTGACAAACGTGAACACGCTGCACTCGGAACACTCTCTGATCATCCGAGGTGATGTCACAATTGACCCAACTGAGACTGACACTCCTGTTGATGGGACGTTGAGTCGGTGAATAATGTGACAATATTATTTTACTGTGCAGGAACACGAAAAATCAAATTGACATCTCTGAGCAATGTACGAACAAAATTTCTCTCTTGACTCAATGTCAAAACAGACTCTTAAAGTAGGTCAGAATTGTTAGAACTTCTGACACTTGCTTTCTAATACTACTATTTTGCTGTGTTATATATTATTGACTGTAATACGGTGCTTACCAATGTTCAAATTCATGTCTGGGTATATCCACAATCAGGCAATGAATTGATTCTGATTCTGAATACTCATTGTGTATTATGACACGCTTATTAACTGTTTCAAAGTAATGTTCTCTTTTGCATCTTCAGAATCAATTACCGGTAACTATTGATGGACTAATGGACAATGTATTCATTTTACGGACTATTTATAAATATTCATTTTTTGTATTATGCTTATCATGTGACCTGGAGACGGCCGGTTAAATGAGGTGCAGGTGGGCACTGATGGTAGGCACAAAAAGGCGGGAATATGCAGTCTTACCGTAACAATGCTCGCCACACATTGAGCGCGAAACGCTATAAAGTATTGATTTTGTCACAGGTTATTAAGCAAATGTGCAATGACCAAGAGAGGAGACAAAGAGGGAGGGTTAGAAAAAACACTTTATTTACATGTGACAAAACAAATAGTATTGTAAGCAGGGCTTGAAAACAAAATTATTTTTCAAACGTTCCGTTCTGAACGGTTCAGGCAGGCCTATCTTTAATGTTTTCGTTCTCGGAACCGTTCCGCCACCAAAATATTGGTCCTGAACCGGTTTGGAACGCAAAGATTTCGTTCGTTCTTAAAGTTCCTAATTTTGTGAAATATTACATTTTTATATAGTTCATACAAAATATATTTGGTGGACTTTCAAACTTCAGTGTAACTGTATTAACGTGAAAACCGGTTAAAAACTTCAGTTAACGTGAAAACCGTGTTTAAAACGCCATTACATTCGCTTCCTTGTCTGTCCACAAGATGGAGCCTGGGGCTTGA
>OMKY01210110.1:7990-29276 GCA_900302395.1 Bregmaceros cantori | reverse complement strand
ATCTGTGAATTTCCTTGCCGATACGAATCTGCAATATTATTGCAACGGTTAAAATTAGTCATTTTTTAGACATTATTTATTTTCTCTCCAACTGTCCCTTACCCCTAATATAAAAGCAACATTACATATGTTTATGACAAACGACATGGCATTTAAATGTAGTGGGTGAGTGACATACTTTCCATGAGCTAGGTGTCAAATAAACCTAAGCAAAAGAACTCCAGCAATATGAAGCATCACCTGAAAAAGACTCACTCTGTTCTAAACGACGATGCCATGAAAATGACTCATCATCATAGTTCACTTTCTCCGCTTGTAGCAGACTGTGCACCAACATGGGTCAGTTTCCGGTCCAGTGTAATTCTGTTGAGGGTTGGTAGGTCAAGTACTGACCATTTGTCGACGTTGTCGCGCCATCTTTTGGGTTGTCTTCCTCTGCTTCTCTTGCCGGCCACTAGTCCTTCGAGGCAGAGTTTTGTCAGTCCTGTTTGGGATAAAGTGTAACTTTTTCCCAAATTGACTGACAGCACTTATTGTTGCAGGTTCTTGCTTTCTTTTACTGCTCTAAAATTCACTATATTGGTTACATATCGGTATCTGTCCACGGGCCAAAAAACTCATATCAGTCAGTCCCTACATCTCACATTGAGAACTTTAATATATTTTTTAAAATGTTTTTTTCCAGCCCGTTCAGGCAGTTTTTTTCCAAGCTTTATTTATTAGGGTTAGTGGAAACGGGTGAAGATGGGGGTGGGGTAGACTTGCAGGAAATACGTTGGTGGCGGGACTCGAACCATCGACTCACCGCGCCATTAAGGCATATGCGTGCTTTCCAGTGCACTGCCTAACCGACGGAGCTACTGGGCAGCACAAGAGCTTTAACATTTTAAATAATTCATACTCTTCCCTTCCTATGGATAGATGATTGCCTAAATCTTTTGCAATCCTAAAACTGCCCCTGTTTTTTTTTCCCCCATTCAGTGATGTTAGCGCTTTTCCTAATGTGAGGCTCCCCCTTCAGGCCGGTCGGGAGAAGGAAGCCCTGCATGTGTTCCGTGTGATGTTTTCCATCAACCACCGGCGGCCCAGGGAGAGTTTCCCGGTAGGATATGATTGTACCTTGGTTGTTGCTTTAATGATTTTATGTTTTATGAACTTAATTTTATTCTTTGGGACATTGTCATTGCTAAAAACGTGAGATATTAGTCTTATCACGTTTTCCCAACGAGTCACGGTTTGCCGAATACACATTGAATAATTTTCCAAATCATCAGAAGTCATCTTACCAGGTTCTCCAATGGTCAGACGGTGTGGATGTATTCACCAGGATTTATTCAGGATACTTCAGGACAATTCAGCAATTGGCACAGGCAGTTACAGAGTGGGACACCCATCATCCCTCCACGGCACCAGCATTCAAGACTCTCTGGCTCCCTTCCCCTGTTCCGCCACTTCAAACGTCTTTAGGCTCCACCCCTTTTTTCAAATCACTCAGCACGTAGTACGATACAATAATAATAGGTGTCGGTCTGCGCTCCGCAACAAGGCCAACGAGATTATTCCTGGTGCTATTTACCTGACTGGCTCTTGGTTGGTCTTCGCTCACATCAGTAAAACATTGCTTCTGTTGATATTTTGGTACTTATTGTTGAATTTAACGAAAAGCGTAACCACTGTTAACCACTGGTGTTTTCCAGTCATTTGGCCTGGTTACCAGTTCCCACAAGGCTGCGACGTCCGGCCGCATCAAAGGCAGGTCTTCCTGTTCTCACCTGTATAAACAGGTAAGGTCATAAGGCATGAACTAAATGACCCCCATAATCTGATGATATGTGCTCTGTATGCAGACTGTGTGTCCCATCAGCTGTTCTCTGTATAGACCTGTTACGACAGTTCCTTGTAATGTTTAAACATTTTGAAATACCTCAACACTGATTCCTCAGTGGCATCCGATTGGCATATTGACGCCCAAACATGCATTATGCCCCTAATCTCTTGCTTCTTTGATCATTGATTTGATCTTTTTCAATGACCTCCAGACAGGGGGAAGGCGGGATCAGCCAGTTAGACCACACCCCTGCCAAGGACGTCACTTCTGAGGAAAATCGCATACCTGTTGAAGTTTTAAAATCTTTTAACCAGGGCTTTGAACTGATATCTTTTTCCCAATTGGTTCGTTCCGAACAGAAAGAGAATTATAATGTTTCCAGTTATGAGTTCCACCAATAAATTGACATTCCCAAACCGGTTGGAACAGAAAAATATTGTTCCTGGAACGGCTAATTGTTGTTCCTGTCAGCTGAAACGCATGCTGTTTCAGTTGACAGGAAGGAAAGTCGCATGGCGGCAGAGACTGGCGGAGTAGCGGATAGATGCGCTGTGCAGGGCACTCGGCAGCGCGTGGCGGCAGGGGGCTGGGAAGGAAAGGCGCACGTGCTTCTAAATACTTGTTCCTGTTCCAGAAAATGAAAAATATTAGTGTTTCCAGTTCTGTTTCTGTTCCCTGGAAAATACAAAAAGTTCCCGGTTTTCGTTTCCGTCCCTTGAACCGCTTCAAAGCCCTGATTTTTAGCCAGCTATTTAGAAAGACCAGTCAGAAATATTTCTGTTAATACCTATACTTTGTGTGCAGGCTGTGTCTCCCATCATCAAGCTGTTCTCCGGTTCTCTGAGGCGCAGGAGTGTGGTTCTCTTTGTGGTCTACTATGCCATCTCCTTTGGGTGAGGCTCAACAGCTAATCGGGCTCCACGATGGAGAAATTCTACCCAAACACGTGCTGAGTTGCATCAACATTGTCTACACCAGATTTGTAGATGTCGTTTTGCCAAAGTTTGGGTTGTTTGCTTTGTTGCCTTCAACACAAGACTCATCCGCCTGAAATCTACTTTCACAATAATAATAATAATAATAATAATAATAGATCTTTATTGTCCACCAAGGTGGAAAATTGTCTGTGGCTCACCACAGAGCAGACTTTGTTAATTTGTTAGTTTATTCATAGAGCACCTTTCATGCAGATGAACACAAAGTGCTTTACAGAAGCAGAACATTGAACAGTACAACATTACCCACAGCCTCCCAATATAAGCAATCAGCCACACACTCACCCAAAGACACAGACACACACACACACACACACACACACACACACACACACACACAGGAGGCTGATGTACCGATGACGACAACAACATCCTAGTTATAAGCCAGGTCAAAGAGATGTCTCTTTTTAAAAACAAAACATCACGTTCTCCCGACAAAAACATACAGTCTCCACGGCCCTGAGGGCCTCTGGTAGACCATTCCACAGTCAAGGGCCATAGAAGCTGAATGCAGCCTCTCCATGTGATTTGGAATGAACTTGTTGAACTACTAACAGCCCTTTGCCGGTGGACCTCGGGTTCCACGATGACTGATATGGTACAAGCAGATCAGCTAAATATGGGACGAATTTGTTAACACATTTGAAAACTACTAGAAGTATTTTAAAGTCTATTCTGAATCGGGCAGAGGTTTTAAAATTGGAGTAATGTGTTCCCACTCGCTGGTACTTGTCATTACAAGTTGTCTTTTTTACACTTTGTCCAAGACTGCTATCACCTGAAATGTCTGTCTGTGTCTCTGTGTACAGCTACTATGGCCTGTCCATGTGGCTCCCAGAGCTGTTTAAGAGGATTGAAGATGGCGGATCTCCCTGTGCCAACGTGAGTCGTGGTGAAGGCCCGGCACATAACCAATCAAACTGTGCCCCAATCCAGACCGAAGGTCAGTACGACTTGGAAACCAGTGCGTGGCTCTTATGGACGAATAACGTGACATATACTTCTTGTAGAGTAGTCTGGGCTTTGAACCGGTTCAAGCAACGAAAACCGAGAAGTTTCGTATTTTCCACGGAACATAAACAAAACCAGAAACACTATTATTTTTTTATGTTCTGGAACAGGAACACTTATTTAAAAATAATGGTAACCAGTTAATACCGGTTTAATTTCGCTCCTCAAAGTTTTTGTTGAAACATGGCGCGGCCTGTCCCAAAGGTGTCCGCTAGCCTCTGCTGCCGTGTGCCCTCCTAGCCCACTCGATGGCGTAGTCTGTCCGGTGTCCGGCTCTGCTTCTCCACTGGTCTCGAGCCCGCAGCGAGCGTCAACAGAACGTTTCAGCTGCCACAAAATTAAATTAGTTCCGGGAACAATATATATTTTTATTCTAACAGTTCTGGCACGTCAATTTATTGGTGGTACAACCGTAACCGTTATAATTCCATTTCTGTTAAGAACAAACCGATTTGGGGGAAAAATATTGGTGCTAAACCCTGGTTGTAGTCCACCTAGACCCTGCACCATGGCACCTCAGATACTAAGAATGTTATTAACTGCTACTATGTCACTTTTTCTTTAATCTGATAAGTGTACTAATAATATTCAGCATAGTGTCTACTTTGTACAAATTGTGTATATTGCTATGTGGCGAATGAAACTGACTCTGATTCACCAAAAATCTAATTTTGTGATCAAACAAAATACGGCCTGGAGCCCTTGAGTCTCTAGAGCTTTCAAATTCTATTTAAAGCTTTACTCCGTTACCTTCATGTTGAGTAGGCCGCAGCGCCCTAGGAAACAATGTCACATGGTGACAGTGACGTATTTCTCGTTATCTAATTTTCTTGACTGTGTTGGCGTGAAAGAGAGAGCGGTGACGAGCGGACGTGCTGTATATGACCGCGAGGGGAAGCTATCTCGGGGCCAGCCCCGTGGAATAGCAGTTAAAGGCAGACCCATAGCCCCATTTTTCAAGTCAAACGGCAGACAAAAATGAGCTGTAATTGTCTGAAGGTGATTGTGTTTCTGTGTTTCCAGTCTTTATGGAGAGCTTTGTTGTGGCTGCCTCTAACCTTCCTGGAAACATCTTCACCATCCTCCTCATGGACCTGCTCGGAGGGAAGTTCATGCTGTGTACGTCTTTACTTTTGTAAAGTCCGCATATAGACGAGTTCACGTGCCCAAAACCGAAAGCTGACATGTTTTCCCACGGTCTGAATTGCACTTCCAGTGTCTGTATAGATTCCTGTGTAAAGTCATTGTAGTAGCAACCAGGACCAGAACGAAAACCAAAAACAAACATAATTTTACGGAATTTTATGAGGAGCGGAAACATAAACGAAAAAAGATTTCTTCAACTGTTCTGGAACAGAAACGGAACATTATGAAATCCACCAAACCGGTTAAAAACATTTTTTTTCTGTTCTCTATATATTTGAACATTTCCTACGTCTGGGAGACTATTTCCAGTTGTGCATCCATTCAACTTTCACTGTCAGAAGCGAACGTAATGCCCTTTTAAACCAGGTTCACGTTAATAGAGTTGCACTGAAGTTTGAAAGTCCACCAAATGTATTTTGTATTAACTATATCTAACTCTCAGTAGATGGGGGCAGCGTGGCAATCATTTTCATCGATTTAAAAAAAAATATTCAACCGGATATGTTACCGCGTTTATTTTTTTCCAGCTGTGACATGTGCCATTCACCGGCTGGATGAAGAAAAATGGCCGATTTTAACGCTCCCTGGTTGGCGAGGAAAGTTTGTTTTCACCGCTTACAAACAAGAGCGGCAAACACGCCGAGGTTATAAAAACGAAAGACACTCCTTGCACTCTTGATGTTATATGATTGTTTGCCTGATTCTGTCTCAATAAAAACATTTTAAAAAAATGAAATTAATTCTATACTGGATGGGAAGCCAGTGAAGAGAATCTAAAATGAGATGCAGGTCCGGGTGAGCAGGTGGGCTGCTCAATGATTGATGCCAACATAGAGAGAACTGCAGTAGTCTAGGCGCAATATAATGAAGGTACAGATGGGCCCGGGGTAAATCCTTCAGTCCGTCACAACCTCCTGCATGTGTGTGTTCCAGCCTTGGGTCTCCTGGTGTCCAGCGTCAGTGTGTTCTTCATCTACCTAGTGCAGACCAAGACCGGCAGCGTAGTTCTCTCCTGTGTGTTCTCTGCTGTCTCCTGTGTGGCCTGGAACGCCCTGGATGTAGTGGGAACAGAACTGTACCCCACACACCTGAGGTAAAGACTCCCACATATACAGATCTTTTTTTTTATGTTTTTTTTTTATTTCTTCCGGCCCCTTCCTATTCCCTTTATAGTGCACTATATGGGGCACTCCATTTTGTAGGCGTGTCCGAATACTCCATGTACCCTATATAGTGCACTCAAAGTATCTCACAATCGGTGGTGGAAAGTAATGAATTACATTTACTCACGTTACTGTAATGAATTACTTTTTATGAGTAATATGAAATTTTCTGAATAGCTTTTGAAATGTGTAATTTTTATTTTTACTCAAGTACATTTTACCTTAGTGCTTTGTACTCATTACATTTCAGTCCCCTCACGTTACTGATTACAAAACATTGGTGGATGGTGAAAAAATGTAATTTCGGGCAAAACTTTAAACTCCTGTGCAGCAATTAATTTGTAATTTATTCATGTGTATAAAAAAAAAAAAAGCTTCCTTAGCAGAGGTCTGCATTCTTCGAGGGCATTTCTTGTTAAAAGCTGTAATTTTAGTATTGATTAAAAAATGTAAAATAACTTTTACTCATTTTACTCATTACATTTTAAATTAAGTAATTTTGTACTTTTATTCGAGTACATTTTGAGATGGGTAATTTTACTTTTACTCTGAGTACAATTTTAAGAAAAGTAAAGATACTTTTACTCAATTACAATTTTTCAGTAACCTTTCCACCTCTGCTCACAATGCACCACGAAAAGTTGTGAGCATTGATGTACTCTAGAGAGAAGCCTTCCCAAAGAACATGACTGATGAACTACACCCCCTTCTGGTCTGGTAGGTCGTCCTCTATGGGCTTCTTCACCGGCGTGGGCCGCGTGGCTTCCATCTCTGGCAGTCAGCTGTTTGGGAGTCTGGTGGACTCCAGCTGTTCCACTCCCATCCTGCTGGTGTCCTCGCTGCTCCTGGCTGGCGGCCTGGCTGCACTGCTGCTTCCTCCCACCCAACAGACAGACATTGAATGATGGCAAGGCCACTAGACTCCATTGGGGCCGGATGATTTGCCCTTAAAATAATATCCAAATGTTCATTTTTTTTTTTGTATTTGATTTGTGAAGAAACGAACAAAAAAAAGAAAAAAAAAGAATCAAAACAAAGAATTTAATAATTTTTATTTCAAATTAATTATTTTTTTAACTATGTTGCAAGTTATAACTGAGTACAGAGACCTCACCTTAAGGCATGGGATTAATACTATTGTGAATGCTAGCGGGTGAGTGAAATCAAATCAGCAAGAAGAAAAAGTGTGTGGGCCACCATCTCCCACAATGCACCATCACACTTGAGTATCTTCTCAAATCCAACAGCTCCATTTTGGTCTTGCCGCAAATGATGTTGTTGATATCCGGACTCCAGAGGCTTCTTGGAATGATTATTGGAACCAAAGAAAACAATTAACAGGGGATCGGTTGACTCAACACTCTCAGCAGGCAAACACAAGACAGACAGCTCTGAAATTGTCCCATTGTTTATGCTGGAAGATGATGCCACAATGCACATGTCACGAGCCAATTATGGCTCACGGACAGTGTTCCCGGGCAGAGTTGCATCAGCTTTATCTACATTATCCTGAAGTTAGCGTTGACGTACCCTCCTCGTGGCCGTTGGCGTAATGGCGCCCCCCGCCTACAGTGCCCCTTCTCTGCCTTTTTCCCTGATTTTTTTTTTGTCTTAAATATAATTGTTAAAAGTCTTACATTTGAGAATAAGTATGATTTTCTGGTGGTTTCTAATCAAAAGGTATATGTAATTCATAAGTAGAGTCGATTGCCCTAGTGTGGGCCTTTTTTTTTGTAATCTTAATGTGGTACAGTCAGTTGCATAATTGAAATGTGTTGAACAGTTGAACTTAATGTCGGACACATTACCATAGTTTGATTTTACATTAGTTGAGGGAGGGGCCAGAGCCAAGTCCCCTGCCTAATACATAACTGTTACGAATAGCAGTTATTTATTATTTACATAATTTGTGCAATGTTGCCACAACAGTTAATATGCAATCAATATCAATAGCAGACGTGCAGATCAGTGAAGTAGTTACAAAATCCTGTTTTTTTTTCTCCAAAATAAACGTTGGACCAAAAGGTAATATTTTGTGTTTCATAATCATAGCAGAATATTTATTTGGAATTACTGATCAATATCTGCCAGTTGTGTTTTGCCAAGGATCATTGGTGTACTGTACATATCCTTTTTATATATATATATATATATAGTTTTCTGGAAAGCATTTTTAAAAATGGTAGTTTTACACTGGACCTGAAAGTCATATTTTATGTTATAATAAACACTTGGGTGAAATTGCCCCACCCTTGTTTCAACTGATGTCTTTATTTTTTTTCCCCCATTTTTCAATTTTGGTCTGTTGAGTTGATTAGTTTGATTTCCAAATTGCCTTAAACTGTAAGAACCCTGTCATCATTGACCTGCTGACAGGCTGTCCTAACTAGGGCATAAGTACATTTATTTGTTGCAACATTGTTCATTTCATTCCCTTATTTCATCAGGACAATGCAACATTAATGAACACATACACAAGTATATGTAAATGCGCCAGATTGTAGCCAAGGGGCTAGTTTCATCTGCAGTCCATTATAGTATATGTTAAGGCACATTTGCATGACTTTTGGCCAGAGGTTCCTGCACTCTTTACGTTGCAACAGCATGCGACATTGCTCAATTTGGACGGTGTCGCGACGATTTCCCATGGACATGCAATATAAACTCCCTTGGTCATTTTTGGATACAACGGGACATTGACACTTGGGCGCATGATTAAATTGGAAACTGGCAGCGTTTGCGCCCCAAAAATAAGTCAACCCGCGCCATTGTTCGACCTATGGTCCGGGGAAGACGCTCTATAACCACTCTGCCACCCCCTCCACTCAAATCAAATTTTTACCAAAATCACATACTCGTATGATCTCACCTGTCTTTTTACTTTCTGTATGTGTTCAAAATCTGCGCACACAAGAGCAAATCAAGACATAACTTCCAACCGTCAAACATCTCACTTTATTCTTCAGTTGCATGTGCAGTTGCCAGCGACCTGAGACTGAATCAGGAGCAAACAACAGTCAAAACATTGTAACATCACAATCCTATATACAACAAATGTACTGCAATTTACATAGTTAACATTGCGCTGCAGGCCTTCAAGGCCATGTCTTAAGTCTATTGTTAATTATCACCAAGTAAAGAGGTCTATACCAAGAACAGCAAGTCCAGCTTGCAAAGCTGAAAATTGACAAGGGCACCACATATATAGGCAGGGATGTGTCGCTCAAAGCGAGTCTATGGCTGTGTCGTATTGTTCCCTATCCCCTACTCCCTACTCTTTATCGAGCACTCAGTTATAGTGCACTTAACAGCAATGGCCGAGATTTCGGACACTAGTGCCGTCAAAATTATAATATATAAATATAAAATATATAACTATAAAATTCAACAATCATCACAAAAAGTCGAACGTACTTACATTTATAACCATTTGCTTTGGTCGGTCGCTATTTACTCCCGCCGTGCCATGTTTTTGTAGTTTAGGTCAACGTCTCACAATGCATTATGGGTTATAATGGTTGGTCTTGGGTACATCGATGCTCACTACTTTTCGCAGTGCATGGAGTATACGGACACCCCTACAAAATAGTGTGTGGCCCATGTAGTGCACAATATAGAGAATAGGGAGCGATTTCGGACACAGCCTATGTCACTGTCCTCCCAAAAGCGGCAACCCAGTTTATTGCTATTGTTTATTTATTGATTTTTTTAGAGGTTTATTGTTTATTTGTTGATTTTTTTAGAGGTTTTTTTCCCCTAAACTTCAAGACAAACCAACCAAAATTAAAAACAAGTAATCAAATAAGTAAAATTGAATGGATTCACGATAAATTGTCCCACTTCCTGAAAAGTGGAGGAGAAGAACGCAGGTTTATCAGACCACAATTTGGTCAGGAACCGAATCCATTGAATACAACGTCTGTCGAAATGTGTGGTTGTTTCAATAAAAACTCATTATTTGAAGCCTTCCAGAACCAAATGGTGCCTTGGAAAAGTGTCTTTTCTCAGTATAAAAAAGGTGCCAAAACTAATTCACAACAATGTATTCCAAAGAAACCAAAACTGGACATTATTTCATCCAAAACATTGCTTAACCAGATACATTCATCTCATCTACAGCAAACTAGCCCTGAATAAGACACATTAATACAAGCATGTTCTCCATGACATATTTACATATATGACATTTCCTTCTGTCGCTCGTTGAGCAGTATGTACAGGTCCAATACGTAAAGGGTCAACTTCGCTTTCAAATTACCCCGATCCCAGCCCAAGAAAATTCTGAAATAAGTGCGTTTCATTTATGATGTGAACTGAAGCGTTTTTTGCTAGAAGATTCTCATTCTTTGATTCTTTCCTTTTCAGCTTTAAATAAACCAGGTTTCCATCCCAGTGCAGTTCAAATCATTACAAAATATTCTCCAAAGGTGAAGTGATTCTCGTCCGTTTTCCATAACCCATTGTATGTACTGTGGGAACAGATACAACACACAACAGTAACTTGTGCATGTCGGCATTGTTTTTGTTGCAAATCTAGGATGTTGAAACTGTGCATCCAATTCAACATGCGCATCGGATCAAAGCAATGGAAACCTGGTTAAAGTACGTTTAGCATGGACCCCCGGGTTTTCCAACTCCTAGATCTTTGCTATGTGGGAACTGGAGAGCATGTGTATGTGTGTTCTGTGTGTGTGCGTACACGGGGGGGGGGCGAGGGGTATAAATAGTGATATATAAAAAAAAATTAACAAGGTAACTAACTAATGAGCATCTTGTTTAATGCAATGATGCAGTGATGTTTTTCGGTCCCTTAGGGAGAGAATGCAGCATCCGTGCCGCCCAATGGCCAAACATTTACAGTAAATAAAAACGACACTGTGAGCACATAGCCTGGCATGCCAGACCCAATGTATCCTTCATGCACCGCACATGTAACACTGCGTTCGAGCGATGCTTGGATGACACGCAGCACACACACACCCTCAAGAGGAATACAGTAATACACAATACGGTGTGGTACATGGAATGTTGGAGGGGCAGGAAACATGAGCGCGTTGATTATTTTACTTTCTGAGTGAAAATGTCAAAAGTGTAGCCCATTGACATCCAGTCGCTATGTTATGAGTTGTATTTTAAGATTTCCCCCGGGGGCATCAAGCAAAAGCGACAAGCTTCAGAGAAGTGCCAGAGAAGAGATCAAGAAACCAAGGCCTCACAGAATGCAAAGGATTAGTCTCCCAATCCCTTTGTATTGCCATGAAGGTCTCATGGTCTCAGTTTTTCCATGTCTGCTGTGGCCCAAAAGCTGTATACTGATGCAAAAGGCAAATTTTGGTTATTTGAATAAGCTCATAGGCAGAATAATTCAGGTCAATGGCAGAGTGCAACTAGTAATAATAGATTGTTGGATAGGCTAGTTCAACAGTTGAACAAAAATCCTGAGTAATAACATAATGGCTATTATCATTTTTGATGTTTAGCTACCATTAAATACGACTTGGTTTCACAATAGCATATTGTATTTCACAGCATTATGAGAAAAGAAAGATAAAAATTTAAATCACATGACAGACAACACTATGCCAGACAATCAAAGTGTATCTGTGGCACAACCAGAGATAGCAAGTAAGGAAGTAGAAATACTCCATGTATCCCAAGTATCTGTATTTTTAGAAGTATTCATTTCTCTGCTGACTTTTTTACTTGTACTCAGTAGATTTTCACCACAAATATCAGTGTTTATTAGGGCTGCAACTAACGATTATTATGAGCGTCGATTAGTCACCCATTTTAACTGATAAGTAAAATCGATTCATCGATTCATTTTACAATTAAAATCTGATCTATTATTAGCGTCAATTATTAAAAGTGTGCAATATTAATATTACACTTTTTTCAGTTTCGCTATCTCCACCCATTGCTAACATTTCCATTTTAATATTAGTATAAAAGAGCCTACTCTACTCTCCCATGCTAAATTCTTACATATTGGGTTTTCACCCAAGCTTATGTGTTGTCTTTATTGTATTTGGGCCACGACACTGGGAACGGTGACTGGCATTGGGAACAACAAATATTAAACACGTTCGAGCGCAAGATGGGCCAAACAAGGAAACGATTAATCACTGCCGATTAATGGATTATCAAACTAGTTGGTGATTATTTCAACAATTTCTTATGACGAATCTGTTTCAGCTCTAATATTTATACTCCTTTTTCCAAAACAGGTTTTTGCATTTTATATGTAGACTATATACATGTTTTTTGGGGTAAATCAAAAGTTGCGCTCTATGAGTGGAAATGTGTGGGTATGACATGAACAAGAGTACTTTTATACACTTACTAAAGTTGTTGTTTTTTTTTGTACAAACTAGTTTACTTTTACTCAGGCAAATCATTTGGATACTTTTTCCATCTCTGGGAAGGAATACCATAAACACATTTGATTGTGGCACCAAAGATAAATTACTTTGCACTCCCATGCATAATAACCCTGTGAGCCAAGAGAAATCCTCTATACTGTCACTGTTTACATTGAGGCAGTACCAATATTATTACAATTACAATATTGAGCATTGACCAGGAAAAGCATAAAAACACAACAAATGTCTTGGTCGGTAGCTCTATGTGGGAACCGGAAATGCGAGCAAAACAATGGCAGTATTAGTGCAAATTCCCTACGCTACAAAAAACACAGTAGCATATAAAATAACCAGCACACAGGAGTACATCACAGCTCTTTCCTCCGCCTTCCTCTTCTCGACTTCCGTTTGGTGGTAGGAATGGAGCCACTTTGGGCTACTAAGCCACCTACCTAGTGTATGAGCATGATCAGTCCATCCAGTCTCCTGGTTCATGCAGGAGTTCATGGATATACGACTACTGTCAAAAGCAGGGCTTTGAACCGGTTCAAGGAATGAAAACCGGGAACTTTTTGTATTTTCCAGGGAACAAACGAAACCGGGAACATTATTTTTTTTACATTCTGGAACAGGATCACTTATTTTAAAATAATGGTAATCGGTTTGATTTCCCATAGGTGTCCCATAGGTGTCCACTGCTCCACCTGTGCTGTGGAGTGCCCCTCACGGCTTTGTCAATTTATTGGTGGATCTCGTAACCGATCCCATTTCGTAAAAGAACCGATTGGGTAAAAATATCTGTTCAAAGCCCTGGTCAAAAGTTCTCCGGTCCCCTGACTACCTCCCTCCCAAGGTGCTCAACCTGCTCTTTGCCTTTGAGGGAAGTGTTTCACAGAGATCTCGGAGACCATTGGAAATGGCTCCTTGTCATTGTTGTAACAGCAGGACTGACAATGCTTGTAATAGCTGCTGTGACTCTGAATCACAAAGGCTTAGTACCATTCCTACTGACTGTGAGCTGAGACTGCTGCATGAAAATATTTTCCCAAATGCGATCAAAAAAGTGTTCTGATTCTGATTCTAATAAATGAGGTCCAACAAGACCAGACACAAGAAGATGTTTTCGATTCTGACCTTGGATCTCATGCCAGAAGACTCTAGCGTAGAGGTGGGCTGAAATACGATATGATCGTGGATCGAGATTGTGAGTCGTCATGCTTTTGCAATCGTACATATTTTTAAAATATTATTAATTGTATACCTCTTATGGTCCTCACATATCTAGAAAAAGTAGTTATTCAAAAGTATGAATAAATAATGGAAAACAGACCTCTTTAGCGATGTAATGGCGGCACGCATCGCCACAGCCAATCTAACATCTTTGACCCTGACACTTGGTCTATCCTATCGGTAAAACCTTCAAAAAAAAAAAGAAAAAAAAAGTCAAAAGCACGATTTGCGTTTTCAACAAAGAGGGACCATGGCAAGCACAATCCAGTGAAGAACTGTAACCTCACCCCTGAACTCGGCTTTACAGTCCCAGCGCTGGGAATAACTGAAAAAAGATAATATTTCTCACAGACGTGCAGAATGGTTCGCATGGGCAGCATTACATACTTTTAAGGAAGCCAGCGTTAAAGTTGCTGCATTGATAGTATAAAAAGGAATGGCATGACCAAACTAACCAATGTAATACATTAGAAGAACTGCATTTTTATACGCGTAAAGTCGTTTTATTTGTTACCATAATGAGTCATGCCTTTTTTTTTTAAATCCGTCACGCTTCAGCTGACAAAAGTTAACTTTTAGTTTTAATAATACTTCATGTTGAATGATACAAAATACTTAAATACGGTTTTTTCTTTCCCTACGTTTTGACAAACCTTTTTAAGTGAAGAACAATAATGAGTATGTCTAGGTGTTAAGCATTCATTGACAACTTTTTGAACATGTTTACAGTTTACAGTCAGCAACAGCATAGTGGAGTTACGTGCATTAGCTCTCTTATGTACTCGAATGATGTGATTCAAATGCAGCAAACCTCTTTCACTGTAGCCAGGTCGCGCAGGTGTGGGCCACAATTATCGTACCAAGACCATTCTGAAATCGGCCCACCTCTGCACTAGTGTGTTCCAATCTCCCAGCAAACCTCTAAATGCCCTCTCTCTAGACAGGGCATTGTGCCAGCGTGTGAACACCATTACTGAAGACATTCCCCATCAGGAGACTGACATCACGATTTGAAAATTTCTCATCGTGATGATCGTGGCCTCAAAAATCGTGATTGCCGATACGATCGCCGCACCAGCGGTTAAAGTGTCTTTCTAGTTTCTCTATCACGCGCACACATAGCATGTGTTGTGTTCTGGTGTGCGCTCAGCCCCTCCCTTTGCTCAGTGGAGAACGCTGCCCACAGCCAACAGCCACGCCGTGATTTCTCAAAATTCATCAAAAGTCAAATCGTGACGGCCAAAAATCGCGATGGACGATCAAATTGAAAATCACAACACCCCTAGACGTCCCATTGCTCTCACATCATCAGCGGCCCAACACTATCCAGGAACACACAAAGATATGTCTCATCGACTGCTGTGCAAAATGTGGCCGAAAAGTTAACTTACGCTTGTTGGCCTGTTGTAAGAACAAAAAGACAAACACACCTCAGCACAGTTAGATAGTAGACCGTACAGTTAGTACAACAGTTGGCGAGCGCAAGCTGTGCCGCTGGCCGCACTGTGCATGACGTGCGCGAGTGTGTCAAATCTTGTTGATTGATAAGGCAACGTAGGTGTTGTCCACACCTGCAGGAAGAGAGGAAAACAACTTTTCAGCTGAGAGTATCCACTATTAATAGTGTTCAGAAGTAGTGACTGACCCATAGGAGTTTTTTGGGCCCTTTACCGATTTTACCAATGTCAATACCAATCTTTGCCTGGTGGACTGAAACCGATAACCCATATGTAACCGATGTAATGAATTTTAGAGCTGTAAAAGAAAGCAACAAAAACTGCCGTCAGTCAATTGTCAACCAGCTTGTTAAACAGGGTTAAGAAGAAGTTGCACTTTTGTAGTGTTGCAGTCATTTCCATGGCATCGTCATTTAGAACCACATATTGCTGGCGTTCTTTTGCTTAGGTTCATTAGATACCTGGCTCATGGAAAGTAGGGGTGCAAATTTTAACCATGCATATATAATAATATTGCAGATTCCTCCCCTTTAATACATATAATTATGAAATTTCTGTGGTGTGTCCCAAAAAGGTGGACACTGTAGGCAGTATGCACTCAAGCAAGGCAACGGAGCGACCACTGGGGGCAATCTAACGTTTTTACAAAATTCACGTTCGAAGCGGCACCTTTAAAAAAATAAATAAATAAATAAATCGACCAAACTTTGTGACAGCTATGCTGTGATCAACTGGTCACCAGTTATTCAACTGTAGATCTTGGGAACTGCTTTATAAATTCTGTAATGTTTTTGTAACATTATTTTAATAGCTTGATACAAAAATATTCACAAGAAAACATATCAGCGGGTGGAAACATCTGGAACATTAGTTACATTAGTGAACTAGAAGCACTCAGAGTTCAAACCCGCGCCAAGGCCATGGGGTCACTGATGCCAAAACATCTAGGCGCTATGATGTTACTTATAGGCTACAGAAAAGCACCAAAATGTAATCACTTGTCACCAGTTTTACGCGAGCACACTCTTGGTGGTACGCAGTTATAGTCATAACAAAAAGATATTTTCGAGATCTGCCGTAGGTGGGACACGAACCCGGGTCTCCAGCTTGGCAGACCGTAGGGCTAACTGCTACACTTGCTGAGCTGTGTTTATACCACGCAGTAGCGTGGAAGCAACTGCTGCGTGTTGCTGGAGGTGAACGCAGTTCGTAAGCTCATAACAGTAGTCAAACTATTATGGTACTTATACCTCTACAAAATTTCATCCAGATCTTTGCATAACTTTTTCAGTTATCCTGCTGACAGACAGACCAGCATGACCCAAGACATAACCTGCTTGGTGCCGGTAAGTAAAATACAGAGATCCCACCCAGCGCACCACCTTTACTCCCTTCTTCCCTCGGGAAGGCGCTACCGAGCCCTGCGCACAAGGACCTCTAGAATGAAAAAGTTGATTTCCCATTTGCAGTGATGCTACTGAACGCAGGGGGTAGCCCTGCTTGATATGTTGACATGTTACGTGAGCTGATTGTATACCAATGCCACTTTATAAATTATGTGTCTTCTTCTGCTTGAACTGAATTTTTGCTGCTCATTAGCTGTCATAAGAGAGTTGTTTCATGCCCAACTAGAGTTCCACTGCTATCATGTATATGCAATATGGCGAATTAAAATTAATCTTGAGATGAGTGCTGGATATGTAGAGCGCACAATATGATGGAAGTCATGGACAACTCACATGTCCGGGTCTCTCGCTCCAGCGGTGAGGGCTTGTGGGTCCGGCCACACATTACCTTGGCCACGCCCACAATAATAGCCAGTGCCACCAAGAAAGTGAGTCCCGACACCAGCCAGCTGATGAGTATGGGGCTCAGCAGTGGATCCGGATCTGGAGTGTGGAAAAAGGAACAGAGCTTGTTTGCCAAGGTGCCACTATATGTATAATTATAAAATTCAACATAATCATCATCATCACAAAAAGTCAGAAGTACTTACATTTATAACTATTTGCCGTGGTTGGTCGCTATTAACTCCGCCATGCCATGGTTTTGATCGATGCCCACTACTTTTCGTGTTGCATTGTGGGACTCTTTGAGTGCATTAAGGGCTGTACGATTTTGCCAATAAATAAAATCCCGATTTGCGTCTTTGAAAAATCGCGATTTTCGATTTGTTTCCGATTTTTTTGTGCCCATTTTTGGAATTAAATAGAGACACGTCACCCTTTGGCTTAAGATTAATACAATTATCAATTTATATACATTTTATTCACCCAGATAACTTGAAAACATACCAGTAAAATCATTATTATCAATGTTAAAATGGGAATCCGATTTGACAATTTCACTTTTTCAAGAATCCTTTGAACAAAATAATCTGATTTCGATTTCAAATCAATTTTTTGCACAGCCCTAAGTGCACTATATAGCGTACATGGAGAATTCGGACACACCTACTGTGCTCTATATGGGGGATAGAAAGTGATTTCGGACACAGCCATTGGCAGATTGACAAGCCTTACCTCTGATCGCGATGGGCAGTGGCTGGCTCTCACGAGACATGAAGGTGCGTCCACCGAGAGTAACACGGTACAGACAGTAGTAGTAACCCTCAGCTGAGGTTTGGGCGTTGGTGAAGCTGAAAGTGACGGCCGCTGTGCCGGGGGCGGGCAGCGTGTGACGCACCGTGCCATTGGGGCGGCTCAGTCTCAGTTGAAAAGAGCCCCCAGTGGGGTACGGCTGGGCAGTGGAGCAGGTCACGTTGAAGGCCTGTCCGCGGATCACGGCACCCGGCGGGGCATCCGACGACGTGTTGAGCCAGTGCTGTGGCGTCAGCAATTCCACTGGTGAGAAGACAGAGAGTTTTGAAAGTACTTTGACACCCAATAATAAAAAAAAGCATTTTTTGTCTGCTGTTACTGAGGTGTAGCCTGCAGAGCTACGCCTCCATTATCCTGATTGGCTACAAGCTGGGACATCATCGGACGTCCCCTCCGATTGGCTATAAATCAGTGATACTTCCTGAAATGTGTGTTCGGCCATGTTCCCTGCTTTAGCTCTTAGCTTGGCTCAGCTGGCCGATACCCAGGTAATGTCCAGTATAGCTTAATAAATGAACCGTATAGACATATTCCCGTGTCAAGACTGGTCATTTCCTCTACGTGGACACCTTATCTGAGCTGCCATTACAATGGTGTCAGAAGTGGGATTGCTCTGACCCTGTTCACATGCATTGAATTTGCGCGTTGCCTTTTTTTTTCAGTCAGGTCGGCTTGGCACGAGCTGAGGATTGATTGTTTGGTGGACTGTGTAAACATGGGCATGCCCATCAGCTGAAAAGTTAGGGTGGGACGCCCACTGTAGTTCTCAACTCAAGAATTAGTAACGTAGTAAATAGCCAAGTAGTGCTGGATCTGTGGCAGTCAGTTAGACCGCTGCATTAGTTCACAGCACACGCAGCGTCATGAGTTCAATTCCCCTTACCGACATGTGCTGCAGGCCTGCTTCCCCCACTCTTTCACCCCCCCTTCACACGAACACTGTCAATAAAAATGGGAAAATTACAAAAAAATGGCATGAAATAGTTAAAGTAGATAAGTCATGCCTTCTAAATGGATTTATTTTTTTTTTATATTGAATAGCAACATTTTGCAGCCAGCTATATTCATCTGAATATCTTCTTGTCAAACGGCAGTGGAGACACACTTTATTCACAGATAATGGCTGTGTCCGAAATCGTTCCCTATTCTCTACTCCCTATACAGTCCACTCAACAGCAAGAAAAGATTTCGGACACTAGAGTGTGTGCAGTCAAAATTATAATGTGTATAATTATAAAATAATGAAAATGTATAAAATTCAACAATCATCACAAAAAGTCTGAAGTACTGAAATGTATAACTATTTGCAGTGGTCGGTTGCCATTGACACCCGCTGCAATGTTTTTGTTATTTAGGTCATTCTTAAAACACCTCGCAATGCATTATGGGTTATATTGCTTCGTCTACGGTACATCGATACCCACTACTTTTCCAGGTGCATTGTGTGATACTTTGAGTGCACTATTTAAAAAGGCACATGGAGAATTCGGACACCACAAAATGGCGTGCACCCCATATAGTGCACTATATAGCGAATAGTGAGCGATTTTGTACACAGCCAATGACTTTTTGTGAACAATTGTGAACAATTGAGAACAATTGGATTCCATTTTTGGCTTATCATGATTACTAATCCCCTTAGATCTTATCACAATAACTTGCTTGGTTAGTTAGTTCCACTAACCCACACTGATGTGGATAATATTGCTGGGCGGGGAGGTGAGCAGCTGTGCAGGGGAGTTTCCTCTCAAGCGATACAGACAGTGGTAGCTTCCTTCGTGCCAGCCGTCCACATCCGTCAGTGTCAACTCTGCCCTGGTCTGGCTGGCCTCCACTCGCTGTGTGACAAGCGGCGTAGCCACGCCCGCCTTGTACAGGTGGAAGTCGCTCAGGTGGTGTCCCAGCAGCGCTGTGCAGCCGAAGCGCACCGTCTCACCGGCCACCACCACGGCGTGAGGAGAAATCAGTGTCAAGGAAGGCATTAGCAGGGTCCCTTAAAGGGTAGGAGAAGCAACCACGTTAGGAGCCGACATCTACAGTGGGGTGGAAAAGTGTTTTTGTGTCTCTCGATCAAATTATTTCTGTATGAAAATCACTCTCTGAATTAGCGCTGCAGCTAACGATTAATTGAAGCGATTAGTCGAGTAATCGCTTGGATATTTTTCCTTAAAATAATCTCCAACATATTTTCAGTGACACAGAAATTAATCTTGTCAACGTGAAATTCTGTAAATTTCGGCTCATGTGAGCAAACAAATGAACAACAATTTAGCCTGACACAAACTCATTAAAATACATTTATATGGGTCCGCGTTGGCCGCGTGGTTATGGACACCGCACCTAACGCGACCCCATTCATGTTAGTGGCGCAGTGTCGCGAATTTGACTACACTCGTCGACTTGTCTGCTATGTCTACCCCGATCTCTTCAACCCACTTTCCGACTAATCCTATCCAATAAAGATGGAAAAACGGCGCCGATGCCGGAAAAAATAACTTACAAAAAAAATAAATTTATATGGTAATATTTTGATAATTTAAATCAATAATGTTGAATAATATTAATGATATTTTGGATTTTCAGAAATGAATAAGTAATATCAAATTTACATAGAACAATGGGCACTGGTCAGAAAAAAAACTGCTGCCAATAACAATGATTCAATTACTTGGCGATTAATCGATTATTGCATTAGTTGTTGATTAATTTCATAATTGATTATTCATTGATTAATCGTTTCACTCAGCTTGACGAGACATTTAAAAAAGTCTGTGTTACAACATATTTGACAAGAAAGACAGCTTCATGTCCTGGAGGGCTTACAACTAGGGTCCATAAATAAACAAAATGAAAAGGTTTGATTTTGTTTACAACGTCCTCCATTCTTTTTAATATTAGTGATGTCAATCGTGACTAAATATTCAAAGTTAAGTGAGAAAAGTTTAAGAGAATTCATTTTGAAATAAAATTTCATAGTAGACATTGTGGAGGGAAATTTCTCTTAGAATGTGTTTTAACTTAGCAGTCAGGATACATTAATTATTCTACGGATAGGCACCAAGCTAGGCAACATAATATCAATTTAGAAACACATTCAAGTAAAGAGATCACATACCGAGTTCGTTGGAAATAGAGTGTCCAGACACTGAATAATTTAATCCAATGGGTTAACGGTTTATTTCCAGTAACAACAAAATAATAAACAATATCACAGAAGGATAAACTAATTTTATCCTCCTGGGCCAGGCTTCTGCAGGTGAATGAATGGCCAGGATTGACTACAAAGTCCGGTTTATATACACATTGTAAGAGGAGGTGTGGTCTTCAGCCAGACGCTCGACTCCGTGGGGGAGACAGAGTAGTGTTCCAGGTGTCTCTTCGGAGTCAGGCTGGCCCACACAAATGCGAATATACATTAGCATACTTTTGTCCTTTTAGCAGGACTACTTTTCGTATGCACGCAACTGTTGGCAGGAAGTCCAGGTGTTCACCGT
>OMKY01210109.1:0-12525 GCA_900302395.1 Bregmaceros cantori | reverse complement strand
ACGAGTAAATAAAAGGAACACTGGATCCCCAACCTTCACAACCCATTAAAACAACCATAGCCACATACAAATACAAGAGCACACACACAGGCACACACACATACATATACACACACACACACATACATACACACACACACATACATACACACACAAACACACAAACACACACACACACACACACACACACACACACACACACACACATACACACACACACACACACACACACACACACACACACACACATACACACACACACACACACATGCATACATACACACACACACACAAACTGAACATTCAAAATCCACAGGACCAGCTAATATCCAGTTGTGTGTTCACTTCGCTGCCGCCAGGAGGTCCTATTTGCGCTCTAAACCGGTTTAGGGGCCGATATTTTGGTGGTGGAGCGGTTCCGAGAACGAAAACTGCCTGAACCGTTCGGAACGGAACGTTTGAAAAATAATTTTGTGTTCTGGCTGGGAATCACTTCTCTTTTATCTTTTATCAAGTGCTGCATGCAAACAGATCACAGTATCGAGACGGTACATGTAATTCTTCTACATGATGATGGTGAAATACGATGATGAAAAGAAAAAGGATTATCCTCACATGCGGATGGTTGAGCACCAGACACAAGTCCGAGTCGCTGCTCCGACAGCCCAGTCCGTTCATGGATGACCCCGTCATGTAGAGGCGAGCACCTGAAACGTTCAGAAAAGTCACGACTCAAGATTCTCAATAGGGCGTTACACGGTGACGTCGCGGCTTGGCAGCGGCAGACATTTTGGTGGTAGCGTGGACAGTGCAGTGTACATATACCAGGGCTGGGTATCACTAGGTACCCCACAATACGATACTATCACAATATTTTAGCCACGATAATAATATTACGATACAACGATTCTGTGATTGTCGATATATTGCAAGACATTTCACCCACGATAAGTCACGATATCTGTGTCAGTGAAGAAATTGAGAATGTATTAATTGCACTGAATCCATTTCACATTAACTGCACAAAAAACAAGAATAAAGAAAAAAACTAGTAAAATAAAGTGTACTGCACAGTGTACAGAATGATGCAAAGTAATGGTTCAAAAATATTTTCTGCCCAACAGAAAATTAGAAAACAAACTAAATGCAGAAAACATTTCAGTGCTTAGTTATTCACTTCTTTGTAAACAATGAAGGCGGTGCTGCTGAACAAGCAGAATCAAATTGTTATGAAAACATTGTTCTTTGTGAACACAGAGCGTTTAACATATGCTGAGTATTTAACTTGTAAAATTCGACTAAATCTGTAATGTGCAAATGTTTCAAAACAGATCTTCTTCGGGGAGAGCCTGAGGTAATGCAGCTATCAGATGGGTCCAGTAAAGAGCGTCACTGCGTATGTGCTAATTGCGTGAGAGCATTACCTAGGATGTTCTGGCTCGTAGCGTTAAGGGAGCGCATTTGCAGCAACACCGACTGTCGGGAGTATGCTCCGCTGCCGAGCGTAGTGAACACAATAAATCTTCTGCTATTGGCGTTTGGACAAGCGACGGGCCCGGGTTCACGCTTTAATAATACTTTTTTAATGGGACGGAGACAACTCGTAGTACTAGCCAGAACGCCTCGCAGCACTCACCTCTTCCAAACGCCTCGCAGCACTCACCTCTCCCAAACACCTCACAGCACTCGCCTCTCCGGCACACTGCTGAAGTCCGCGCTGGTCACATGATCTGATGCGGCCAAAGGCATCAGCGGTGGCCGTTTAGAACGGCTGCATGTTTATTGTATAATATCATGCAAATATCGTTCTCTGCCTAATCTCTGCTGCCTCATTGATTTTCAAATAAATTCAGGTCAAATATGGAATTATGGACAATGATCACAAATGGGGTACATCTTATACCTGGATATATTCTTCGGATGTCCTGGAAAAGCTGGGCTCTGCATCGCTCCTTCTGCTCCAGGTCAGATGCCTGCTGTTGGCATGCCTCAAAGAGCTCCATGATCTGTCTGCTCAACTGGCAAACGGGACAAATGGTTCTTAGATTTGGGTTGGTACTACAGCCATTCCATCCGACATGCGTCCTAGGTGTGTGGGGTTCTGACTAGGAATGTATACTGGTTCTTTTTGGCAGCACCGCCAGTTTGTCTTGGCACACAGGCGTGTGCTCGCAGCCACACGGACGTGCGCACACTCACACACACGCACACACTCACACACTCACTGCTATAATGCTGTATTTTACATGTATCTCCTAGCGTCCGTGGCATGAAAATGTTCCAGTGGGCGCAAGGGGGTGATGTAAAGTGACCCGAACTTGTGTTTTCTGCAGTTTACAACACTCATCGTTTTCAAACGTCTGCACTCTGAAAGGCTTCAACAGAGTTTTGTGTTGTCAGGCCCCTGACATTAATGCCGCAGTATAAATGGCATGTTTCAGGAAACTTTTTTTTCCCTTCGCTTTCCCTCGCAATCGTCCTCGTATAAAGTTGTATAAACAATGTTCTGCTGCTGTTGAGACAATAGCAGAGATGCAGCACACACTGGGCAGCCTAAAGATCCATGAGGGATTTGGAAGGATTGCGGGGTCTCTAATAAAGTATCCATCTACATCCACACTAGGGCTGAACGATTTGGCAAAAAAATAAAAATGTCTTTGAAATCTCGATTTTCGATTTGTTTTCGATTTCTTAAAGAAAAAGGACAAAATATATCAAAACTAGAAGTTTCATATTTCAAACTTTGCAAATGGTGTCCATTTTTGTAATTAAGTAGAGACGCCTCACCCTTTGGCTTATGATTAATACAATTATCAATGTATATACATTGTATTGCACCCATATAATTTGAAAACAGACCAGCAAAATCGTTATTATCAATGTTAAAAAGGAAATACGATTTGACGATTTTACTTTTTCCAAAATCCTCTGAACAAAATAATCTGATTTTGATTTCAAATCGATTTTTGCACAGCCCTAATCCACACATACCTTATCTGTGGCATATTCTTCCAAGGCCTTTGAGGGAACATTGGGCTCTGTAATACACAGCGGACTGGGTTGAGAGGGACCAGCGGGCGTGCCTGGACCAACCCGCTGTCGTTTGGGACCGTTTTGACTTGGAGCAGGGCTTCCAGATTGTCTCCTGTCAAGTAGTTCAAATAAAAACATGCATGATGCTCTGGAGCAATTTCTTTCTTCGCGTAGTTGATTTTTTAAAAATCATTTTAATTAAAACATACGAGTGCTGGAAATCAAACACATTAGCAATTTAGCAGTAGCAGGGTTATCCCAAAAGCAAATTTTATTGAATAAATTGAGGCAAGGCATTGACAAGTTGCGTAAAATTATAATTTAACCTCGAGTTCCGATCATAACACAAAATAACAAAGCAGCACGCCTTTCGTTGAATCCAATTGTCTGTGATCAAGGTTGTGTTGAATAAAAACACACATTGAACCAGCAAAAAGAGGTGAATTATATTTATAATATAGAAGTGAAGTATTAACGTATTTCAGGGCATTACTTGCGGGCGTTCACGGTGTGCTGTGCGATGGGCGAGTGGAGGGACTGTGGAGCTGCAGGCCGTCGTGGTTGCTGGGGGTGCCATGGAAAGGCATGTCTGGGGAGAGACAGGGATTGGGTTCACAGCTGTTGCATTTCGGTGGCATTAGACACCAGATCGTGCAACTTGACCATTTGACGTTAAGTTAAGTAAGTAGCACAACTCCCCGCACTTCTATTATTGAACATTCCAACAAACATTCCTATACCCACAGAGTTAGAAGCCAGAACATTGACAGAAGTGACCAAAACAACAGACCTGTAATTAGTAACAAAAAGGAACTAGAAGCACACAGATATTGCAAACATGCGCCGTAGTGGTGCAAAAAAATACTTTTAGTGCTAGCAGTATGTGTGGCAAGCCATTATCAATGCAAGTGCTCGTAGAGTAGTAGCCTGGTGAACCAGAACCAAAGATCGTCCACACGTCACACATCACTACATATGCAATGCAACGTCTAGCGATGTGTCTAGCGATGCGAGGATATTCGCTGCCCACTATTGGCCACCCCTAATGTTGTGACGCATTACTTACTGGTGGCGCTTTGCACTCTTCAGATGGTATGTTAAACATGCACGCTCCTATTTGTAACAATTATGTTGCACGGCGCAGGTGCGGGAGACGCAGCCTTGCGTGACATTACTAAGGAGAACGGGGACCATTCACCTGTGAATAATAATGAAGTATGACTATTATGTTACTTATAGGCTACAGAAATGCACCAACATTTAATCACTTCTTTCTTTTGTCATTTCCAACAACTCTGCAAAATTTCATCCAGATCCGTACTCAACTTTTTCAGTTATCCGGGGGACAAACCAACGCGTCCAAAAACATAACCTGCTCCGGCCCGGCGGCGGGTAATATAAGTAAAAGGAAGTAAAAGTCACATGACATTAGGGGTGTTCGATCTTGAAAAAAAAAGTAGATCACGATCGTTGGAGTGCATATGACGATCTCACAATCTTATCACGATCTTGGAATTTTTTTTAACACACCAACATTTATATTTTAATGCCATTATATTACAAACACACGGTCTCATCATGCACTTAAGATAGGCCGTATACCCCCCCCCATTTGTGCGATGGTGAAATGGTTTGGCCCAAAGTGGGCGTGTGCTCCGTGCAATGTGTTTCTTTATTTTGTTGACTCCTTCCGTGTCCCAGCGCGCTGCGGGGACTCGCTCCGTGTCCGAGCGAACAGTCGAACACACAGACACTCAACACGCTGCAGCATCTTACAGACGAGCAGTACTCGTTCCATTCGGGGTGAGCATACACTCAACACGCTGCAGCGACCCGCCGAACCAATTCCATATAATGAATGTGGAGGTTCCCCTCCGCCATGACAAACGCTGCATGTGTTGTTGTTTTGGCCGAGCGGATGAAGAAGCGCAACGTGTCATAAGTGGGTGCGGTATTGAGGCATATTCATACATCAGATAGACAAACTTTCAATTTGTATCGCGATAAGGCCGATCTAGTAGAAATAACAGATCGTGACTACTTAGAATCGTGGGACGGTTCAAGATCGTCAGATCGAACACCCCTACATGACATCCTGGTCCAGTTATGGGGCACTAATCATCTAGCATGGACACCACCACTAGACACATGATGAAAACATCCAACCTTCTGTTGGCAGACATGTGGCTCGTCAGCACAGAATTCTAAGTGGCATATAACTTGTGACGTAAAACCAGTATTTTACATCCAAGTAACTCCACAGGTTGTGCGTTTCGTAGAGAGCACGCCCCCCAGACCATAGGTCGAGCAGTGCTGCAGGTTCGAATCCACTGTCCGGCTTTTCTGCAATGTCTCCCCCCGACTCTTCTTCCCAGTTTCCGATTTAATCCTGTCACTATCTCTCTCAACAAAATGAATAATGGCGCTTGCCCCAAAAAATAACTTTAAAAAGAAAAAAGGAAAATGTGTGTTTCACAAAATGCCACGTTCAGCTGTGGATCTGAACATAAAATGTGAAACATAAAAAGTTTGCAATTTTGACTAATGTTTCAGGTCAACTGGACCAGGAGTATAAACTGGACCAGGATGTCATGTGACTTTTACTTCATTTTTGAAAAATGATTAATCGTCTGTAAAAAAGGTAGATTAAATCAATGATCAAAATATTCATTAGTTGGGGCATTGTGTTTAAAGACAGAGTTCACCCCCCCTCGTCGGCTCATCTGCGATGTCTACCCCCGATCTCTTCAACCCGGTTTCCGACTAATCCTATCCAATAGAGGTGGAAATGCAGCCCTCATTACAATACTGTGTGCAGATGGGACAATATACATAGGGCTAACTACAAGACTGCTTTGTTGGTAGCAGAGATGTGACCAAGTCCCTCTTTCAAGTCTCAAGTCCTTCTTGGGCAAGTCAAGTCAAGTCCCAAGTCAACTCCAAGTCAAGTCATCATTAACATGCTGTCATTTTAGCTCCAGAGTCCAATTTTAATAAAGTCAAAAGCAAGCAATAGTTTTGCTTTTATAATAGCATCGTTTGATTTTTTTTTGCTACTTTATTAAAATCAGATTCTGGAGCTTGCAGCATGTTAATAAGGACTTGATTTGGAGTTGACTTGGGACTTGACTTGCCCAAGAAGGACTTGAGACTTGAGACAGGGACTTGGTCACATCTCTAGTTGGTAGTCATGAGCACACACCTGCCGGGAGGACGAGGTGGGAAGGGGCCTGCGGGCCCGTGGTGAGGTATTCTCCCTGGGGGGGCCATCCCGTGGACGCCATGCGGCCCTTGGTTTAGCGTGTAGCCTGGGGAGTTGTGAGGGAACATGGTGCATCCGATGGATGCCAGCCTGTTGAAAAATTGTTCATTTTTAAATAACACACTATCTTAACACAGTACATCAATTAGGGTAATTGGGGGATCATTGCTGTGATTGATTGATTTAACACAACATATATAATGACTATGCATTAGGAGTGGAGCTGCAACTAACGACTATTTTAATAGTCGATTAGTTGGTGAGTATTGAAACGATTAAATCGATTAAACGGTTCGATATTTTTACTTTTAAAATCATACCTCAAATATTCACAGCGACACAGAATGTCAACTTGAAATGTAGTCAATTTTGGTTTATGTAAGCAGATAAATAAATGAAGTTACTACTCAGACACAAAGTCATTACAATTCATTTTGACACTAATATTTTCATGGTTTTCTTATATTTTATCAATCATTTTAATCATATTTTGGATTTTCAGAAATGATCAGGTGATATCAAATTTGTGTAGGTGAATAGGTGGTGGTGTCGCCAAAAAACTGAACAACTCCTTGGCGATTAATCCATTACTGCATTGGTTGTCGATTAATTTCATAATCGATTAATCGACTAATCGTTGCACCCCTAATTAGACACTTTTATTTAGCCCATTTGGTGGGCTATAACACCCTCACTGGGTGAAAAGGCTGCTATAGAAATTATATGAATCCCAAGATGGAATTATTCATAAAAATTGGAAATAACAATACAATAGGGCTGCTGCGTGGTGATGTCACAGCTTGGCCCGTGGCCGCCCAGTCAGAAGTTATGGACCAGACAGAAATGTTCCTACCAGGGCTGGAACTAACCATTATTTTGATCATCGATTAATCTGCCATTTTTGCTCGCGAATAATCTGCTCCTTTAAAATTGGAACGATTATCAACCTGAAATGAATGGTTAATTATTAAGACTTAAGAGTTTGCAATTGCAATGTTGATATTGCAAACTTTTGCTGCTTTGCGATCACCACATATTGCTAACTAGGGCTGCAACGTTTAGCCGATTAATCGGTGACTAATTGATTATAAAATTAATCGACAACTAAATGAACTAATCTAATAATCAATAATCAGCAAAGAATCAGGGCAAGGAATCATTGTTATTGTCAGCAGGTTGAGCTGATTTTTCCCCATTTATCCACACAAATTCGATATTCATTCATAATTTCAGAAAATATGCAACATTAAATGGGCATAATTGATAGAAAATACATGAATATGACAAAATCCATGAAAATATTACAGTATAAATAACATGTAATACCTTTGTTGTCAGATGTAACTTAAACTTTGTACATTAGATGGTAAAAAAGAGCCTAATTTGACTAGATTTCAAGTTAACAGGATTAATTTATCCTAATAGTTGCTTGCTGTGAGAATTTGGGGTATGTTTATAAGGAAAAAACATCCAACTGATTAATCGACTAATCGTTTAAATAATCGGCAACTAATAGACTATTGAAATAATCTTAAGTTGCAGCCCTATTGCCTACTCTTCCGTGTTAACTTCTACTTTCACCCACTATGTGTCATGGTGCAGTATTTAGTATGCAAGAGAATGGGCGGGGCCATGACTCTGGGAATGCCAAAAGACAACATTAATCAACACTTTTCAGCGGAGAATAGGACAAACAAGAAATGTATTAATCACTGCCGATTATTGATTATCAAATTAGTTAACGATTATTTCAATAATCGATTAATCGGTTGCAGCTCAAGTTGCTACCTTGAATGTATTCGCAGTAGAAAACAAGATGTTCCCCCCCTGGCCATATGTCCGTTGTTTTATTGGTCAGGGCATTTGGGGGTGTGTGTGTGGGGGGTGTGGAGAGCGAGTGACACGCATGGAAAAGAGCAGATAGGGTGTGCCACCTTATCAGCTGTTGTTTTCATGTTGTGGACTAATGATACGTGCAATCGGATGTGAAAATGAATACAATAGACACAACATGTAAACTTACGTGAAAGCCCAATACGTTATAATTTTCACTATCTCCATTAAAATGGAGATAGTGAAACAGCAAAAAGTTTGTAATATTAACATAACAAACCTTTAATGTTTCATAATCATAATGAATGCTAATAAGAAGCCCCTTCTACCTTTCCTTGATTCTAACCTTGGCATAAACAAAATTGATAAAATATGCTATGTTCCCCAAATACATATAAAACAGATCTGATCATGAATTAACACACTTGGTAACGTTTGTTTTTTAACTATTTAAAACGATTTAACATTTTTTTTAAAAACACAATTCGATTTTCTAGAAGTTTGAGACTTCAGAGTCTAAAATGAAAATATATTTTTTTTAATCCCAGAGGAAATAATGTTCATTCAGCACTTTCATTTCCACAGTACACAGAGAGAGTATTAGGGTTGGGCAATATACATATAATCTGGAATAATTCAATAAATTCAAAATATTGGCAGTAGGTCTTTGCCGAGATGTTGCATACAGAAGCGTTATAAAAAATGAGAATTTCCGATTCTCATTTTATCCTTTAGCTTACCCCTAGGCTTAGGCTTCCCAATTCTCAATTTGTTTAGGACAGCGGCTCAAATCAAGTGTAAATCGCCCTAGGCACTAGTGAAGTCGGGGGCTGACTTGTTGATCAATGCAGTATCACAATTGGTATCGGGACTCGGTATCGGGTAACAGGACTGTATGTCTGGACTCGGTACCAGATATTGGAATCGGCCGATCCTTAAAATCAAGGGATCGGGATTGGATCGGGAGCAAACAAACGTGGTGGGGACATGTGTGCGTCTCGAGAGCCTACTACCTGGCCCAGTTACAACATAGACGACGACAACTTGATATTAAGAATCGGCCAATATATGGGCTGAGCAATGTTACAAAAAGATATAAATGATCAACGTACCAATCCAGCCACACACATGTCCCCAATGTGAATCAAAATACAGTTACAATCTAAACATTGATGATACTAGAGTCATCTGGTTATACGACCCGTGTTCCGTTGGCGAGTTTTAAATGTGGTTGTTGTCTTATTGTAACATTAATAGTTACAAATAACCACTAGCTACACGTGCAAATATAGGCTTCGCTTGGCGAGGTGCCACGAATTCCATTATCGAAGCGATGTCTACGCGCTACGCACAACAACGATATTACAAAAGAAATAAACGGATGGATATAACAATTTACTTACCGACACCAGCAGCTGACCAACAGCAGAATCACATGCAAGTAAACACACGGCGAAGAACTTCCGGTTCTTCTCGCTCTACAAATAGCTTCCGTCACAATGCAGGCCTTAAGGCACACTGCTGCCCCCTTGTGGTCGTTTGGCCACACTACAATCCTCATGGATTAGAGCTACTTGGGATGTCAAAATTCGGTTAATGCGCTATTCGATTAATCATTAACTTTTTTGTAGACTGTTTTTGACACTGCTAAATATGGTGCGATACTGCTGGTACCATGCAAGACAGAACTCTTTTTTTGTTTTTCATCTTTCAATAGGATTAATAGACGAGTTGGGGGGTACTTCCAGTCTCTGAACATCACTTCCAGTGCCATTTACTTGCCGTGTATTTGGCTATTTTTCAACATGTCTATTCGGTGGGAGCACACACCTACATGGTTATTTAAAAATTGAGGTGGTAACTTGCGGTGTGCTATTCCTCACCCAAATGTTATCGTGCGGATCTGCGACCAAAAAAACACATAATTTAATAATCAGTTCAACCTGTTCCATTGGCTCATTCCTTTTGGAATTTCTAGAAGAAGCAGCGAGCATATTGGTCCAGAAGAACATGTGACTACTCGGTGAGTAACTTCAAGTAGAATTCTGACAGGATTTCATCAATATTTATACCAAAAGGTTAACGAAGCAATGGGAGTGATGTGTAGCTGGTCACAGACCGACATCTAGTGGTCGGATCTTGAACTGGTATGCGTTTTGTATGTTTTTGTGTCGACGTACCGCTGCCTTCTACCAGACTTTATATACATACATATAGGCACCGGAAGCGAACTGCAGAAGCGCGGGACAAAATGACTCTCCCCAGTGTTTCGCACGTAAACTCGTCTATAGGGTTGTTGCACCAGTGATGTGAGGTGGACAGAGGCCATATCGGCTCCAGCACATGGTCTGTTTACACTCTGAGTGTACAGAGACACGGAGAGACAAAGAACTGTTAAAATGTGTAAAATGTGTAAAAACCAAAAAATGTTAAAATCCAAGAAAGGATGTGGGATATCCTGGTACACGCTAGAAAAGGAAGCCATAGAGAAATATTTAGAAAAGATAAACATTACAAGCGGATTTGACCTCTACCAATTATCAACAAGTGAATGAAGTGAGGACAATAATCTATTACCACCACTCACTGTCGCAGACATATTTGCCTACCCTGTGTATGTTACACAAATCAAGTTGAAAAGTTACAAGTCACTCGACTACATACATACGACTACACACACACACACACACACACACACACACATACTCACAACCATGGGTGAAAGCTGCTCTCTTCTGACTGTATATGGTAAATGGTGTCTTTGGTTGGGGTCCAATCCGTTTATAATGATTATCTTTTCTAAATATTCCTCTCTGCCCTTCTTTTCTAGCGTGTCCCGGTATATCCCACATCCTTTCTTAGATTTTAAAATTATATTTAAATTTTACACATTTTAACAGTATTTTATCTCTCGAAACATGTCTCTTTATGCCCTGGACACGCAGTGAGAGCGTAAACATACAACGCACTAGAGCCATAATGGCCGCCACCCACCCGTGCAGTCACATTCTACAGCCTGATAGGAAGCTCGGTTGAAGAGATCAGGGTAGACATTGCAGACAAGCCAACGAGGGGAAGAGAACTCGCAGTACTGTGGACGCTGCGGCAGACACAGCGCCATTAGCATGAATGGGGCACGTTATAGGTGCTGTGTCCTTAACCAGCCTGCCAACGACGGCCCAATTAATCATTCATGATTTTATCGGTCATTAACTTTTTTTCAACTTTCTTGGCGCTGCTAGATAATATGGTGCAGTTTCTTTGTATTTTCTTAGGAAACATGCCACAGAGCCTCAGAACAAAATTGGCCTGAAATTCAAGCGTTTCACAAAGGTGTCATAACGTATACAATGTCTCCCTCTCTTGTCCAGTTGGCGAACAGCATCACATAGCCATAGCCAGTTAACCTCATGTTCGTATAGAGTTGATTGCCCTAATGTGGAGATTTTTTTGCAGCTTCCTGATGTGGGACAGACGATTTCCTAATGTGGGACAGTGAAATGTAATAACAGTAATAACAGTTACATACTTAATGTTAGAAACAAGCCATACTTTCCTTTTACCATAATTTTACTGACATCCATTAGTGTAGGGAGGAGCCAGAGCCACTGGAGCTTATGGGTGTTGATACGTATTGGGTTATATTAAGATTAAGGTTTATTTGAAAGTGTGAGAAGTGAATGAACAGTGTAATACTTTTTATTTTGATTTAGGTCATGCACGTTATCGAATATATTTATGTTCATGTCTGAATTATTGTGTCACGTTAACAGAGTATACAATATACTGTATTATATTTAATATTAATATAAATTTATCTTCAATAATTCCAGCACTTTTAAAATATTTGGTAGCACTTCATAATACGTGTCCGCATTCCACATTAGTTACGCATTAGCTAAGCATTAGTTAACCATCATTTCAACCTTAGTTAAGCCTTAGTTAAGCATTACATCTTAACATCGCATTACTTAATCATTAACTAATGACTTCTACAAAGACCACTTGTTAAGCATTAGTTAAGCCCGTTAGTTATCCGAACCTTAGTTAATCCTTAGTTAAGCATTACTTAATCATTAACTAATGATTTTTACAATCACCCCTTTGTTAAGCATTAGTTAAGCCCGTTAGTTATCCTAACCTTAGTTAACCCTTAGTTAAGCATTACTTAAGCATTACTTAATCATTAACTAATGATTTTTACAATCACCCCTTTGTTCAAATGCGGACACGTATTATGAAGTGCTACCAAATATTTTTGCCTCATCACAATCAAAGATGTAAAAACACTCTAAAGTATCAACACATTTATAAGACATTTCAAATGAAGACACGGCAGTGACAAACTTCCACAACACCCCAATTCAAGGGTAATTCGAATTCCACTTCACTTCAAA
>OMKY01210108.1:0-17521 GCA_900302395.1 Bregmaceros cantori | reverse complement strand
ATTGTTGTTGGTTCTCCTTCCTTCCAGGATCAATCCACTGTCTGAAGTTATTGTGTGTGGGAAGAGCATCATAGGTGGCTCTGATAAGGAAGCTGATTTGGCTTATTTCCATCTCCTAAAAATCCCTCCATTTGGGGGCTCGCGGTGGCCGAGCGGCTAGAGAGTGCGTCCCCCAGACCATATGTCGAGCAGTGCTGCAGATTCAAATCCCCTGTCCGGCTTTTCTGCAATGTCTCCCCCTGACTCTTCATCTCGGTTTCCGATTTAATCCTGTCACTATCTCTCTCAATAAAGAATGAAAAACGGTGCTTGCGCCCCAAAAAAATGCCTCCATTTGAGATTGCGATGCTCTCCCAGTTGGTCCACTGGCCCTGTTTGGACTGTGTAACACCCAATACAATAGATATACAATAATATATTGTTTCTCCGTTCCAAAAAATTCCTTGTTTCCTTCCCGTGTGTTTATAGTTGATAACTTGATTCTTTTCATCTACATTTAACTGTAATTGAGATTAGTTACCCTGATGGCTTTGATAACAGAGGTTCAGTTCAGTTGCTTGTTACGACACCACTGCGTCATATTACACTCAAAGTTTTCCTACAGCCTGAAACACACGTAGCCTATCAGTGGAGTGTGTGTTCAGGGCTATGACATCATGACATCCAAGTGCCAGCGTTTGTTTTTCTGGCCAACAGACCAACTTACAAGAAGCTCATTCATACACTCAAACAGGCGTGTGTGTGTGTGTGTATTTTTTTCCATTTTGGATTCTAGGACTGAATACACCAAGCTGCTAACAGATCCTGACCAAATTTTGCTTCAAGTCAGAGCTAGGATAGAAACTAACAGATGCTGTTTCTTCATGTTCACTAAATCTCTACATTATCCACATATGTTGTTATTTCAAACCACATCCATCTCTCCAGGCACACCAGAAGTTGGGTTGGGTGTGGAGGGTTAACACAAGGAGCACCATGGTTGTTTTAGGCAATTCTATTCAATAGCAATTGAATTTGTTTTAAATAACCATGGATCAAACCTATTAATAATACTCATTGGCATACACATTCAACCTTATTTTGTCAAAACAAGCTCAGCTATCACCCTAGATTATCGAGGAAAAAAAATTGGTATGTCTTCACAAAAGTTGGTGGAATGAAAAATAAAGTGTTGTTACCTCTTCAAACTGTATAAAACCATTCCTAGTGGTGATTTTGTTGCAGTGGAGCAGATTAAGTGGATTTTTCAAGAGAATTGTGAGTCCAGGCAACCGTACCAGATGAGGAACTGCGTGCTGGTGCCTTTTGTTTGCCTGAAAAAAAATGCATGTTCATTCAATGCATGATTTTGCATGTGCGCTTTTCTTGACAGAGATGGGATCAGATGGACCAAGCGTGAGAAGTCTGAGTGACGATCCTACTTCTAGAGACACCACACACAGGTAACATGCACTCTTACACTCTTACAAGTAACATACATCTCACAAAGGTAACGCAATTACCTCACACAGGTAACACACATCTCACACAGGCTCAAATCGACTGGCTTTGCATGTGGAAGCAACGTCTGAGGAAATTGAAGCATTTTTACAAAACAGATAATTATAATAAATGGATGCGTAAATAACACAGGTAACACACACATACACTGTACATAGGTAACACAACACTCACACAGGTAACGCAACTCACACAGTTAACACAGCACAAAGGACTTGACAGGTAAAACACATCACACCGGTAACACACAACTCACACAGGTAACACTCATCACACAGGTAACATTCATCACACAAGTAACACACACTTCACTGGTAACACACACTTCACACAGGTAACACATCACACAAGTAAAGCCACTTCACTAGTAACACACACTTCACACAGGTAACACACATCACACAAGTAAAGCACACTTCACTAATAACACACACTGGTAATGCACTTAACATTGGCAATATTCACCTCATCCAATTATGAGGTGAGTTATGTTCATGTACATTTCAAATAATCAGTTATTTAGGAGCAGAAAAGTTGTCAAAATGGACAGTGCACAATTTTTGGGGGTCGTCCTGGCGCAAGCACTGTTTTTCATACTTTATTAGAGAGACATAGCGATACGATTATCTGAGAAATTGGGATGAAGAGTCGGGGAGGGATGCATTTCAGAAAAGCCGGGGAGGGCATGAGAACCCACGGCACTGCTCCAACTATGGTCCTAGGGTACTACCATTCTACACTAAGATTCATTGATGTACGAACAGCCTGCTTCCCTGGGAGACGTTTGGGTGGCACTGAGTTAGTGTCCCCAGGATATTATGATCCCTGTGCTCATCCATCGCTGGCCGTTCTCTGGCTTTAGTAGGGCTGGGCCGGTGAGAAATATTTCATCTCCGTCTGATATCTGACATGCTGTTGGGATCCCGGTTTGGTCTGGCTTTTGTGCCACTAAGTGGCACACACTTCGCTTCAGCCATGATCTGATCTCTATGTAACTTCTTCTTGCCAACAATTTTCAGACTAAGAGACAAGCACTGATGTTTAAAAGGTTCAGGTTTCAGGTTAAATGGTAACAGGTTTCATAGAAGCATAGTGGTGCTTAATATAAAGAAGATGATCTCCAATTATTATGGGAAATTGCGTTTTCCGCTCTGTGCAGTTATCTCAGTTGATAGCAAGAGAGCTGCAAAGCTCTGAATCGTGGGTTCGCCACCTTGCACCGACAGTTTTCCCGCATGTCTGCTACCCCCTTCTTTATCTCCTTTCTTATAGTATACAAAAACATCTTTCTCCCCATTTTACGAATGTCTTTGGCAATGAACACGTTTTTTGTAAGATCTATAGAAGTCTTTGGCACTCAAAGGGTTAATGTAACATTAGAGTCAAAGTCCTTCTATTATGGACAGCCTACTTGAACTAGCCTACGAAATTGTCTACTAAGTCATCTTCTAAGTAGTCTACCAACAAGTGCACCAAGTAGCACAAGGCCTCTTATTGGTCCACTAGCTAGGTAGGCCATAACTAGTTCACTAACTACCCCCCATCCCCAACCTCTCACAGTGAACCAAGGTCATCCCAGGACAGCTCTCCGGTGCCCCCTAGACAAACGTGCCTCACCAACGGGGAGACAAGCCAGGAGACCAGCCCCCATCCTGGACGGACCAGCCCTGCAGCCAGCAGAGGTACCTGAGGAGAGTGCTGAGCTGTCTCTCATATGGTGCTTTTCGGCACTTCGGACACTGTATTTCTGCTCTTCTGAAAATGTTGTTACATTTTCAGTGCACTGAAAGTCCCCGTCTTCTGCCGTGACAATGATCAGAAACGCATTGTGTGATTGATTGACAGTGCAGACTTTAAATGGCCACCATGTTGTAGTCTATAATTATACTTTTAATTAAACCATGATCTATATCTATTCCATCATGAATATTTGATTTTGTGGATTTATGGACATTGATCAACTCAAGCCATATAAACTTCTTACATTTTACACACTTCATTACATCATTTTTCCAGTGCTTTTGGTGATCTTCAGCTCTTGCATGGGTAATTTTGATATCTCCCAGACAAAGAGCCGCCCTCCCTGGAGGATGCTCCACCTTCCTCTCCGTCGTCCTCACAGACCCAGGAAGCCCCGGGTCCGCCGCCTGCTGAAGGTCCGGACGCGGCCCCATCGACTGAAGGCCCGACTCGGGCGAGCACAGAGCAGCCAAGCACTGACTCTCTCCCAGCGGGGTAACAGATTTCAATTACTTTGACACTGCAGCTATTTACACACTTTGTATTCATGCAGTCAGTTATGGATCCAGATGTGGATTTATGGTGTTTGACTGATGCTGGTGACGATCCTGGTTGTCTAATCTCTGTCCTCGTGTCCAGCTGGGAGCGCAGAGTTCTTCCCCACGGCAGAGTCTACTACGTGGACCACAACACCAAGACCACCACTTGGGAGCGCCCTCTACCCCCAGGGTAAGTTCACACAGCCTCCTTAGCGGCACGGCCGTGCAATGATTAGCAGTGCTGCCTCATGGCAAGAAGGTCCTGGATTAATATCCTAGCCCGCCTCCTCCGGGCTCTCTGGTTTCCCCCACCACAAAAAGCATCTATTTAGCCTCCTCCAGGTGCCCTGGCCAAGGCAGCATTGTGTTGTTGGATACATATAGTGTTAGTGTGGTTAGATACCTATAGCCCAGAAGTATGAGGCTGTTAGTGTGGTTACATACATATAGACCAGTGGTATGAAGCTGTTAGTGTGGTTAGATACATATAGACCAGAGGTACGAAGCTGTTAGTGTGGTTAGATACACATAGACCAGAGGTATGAAGTTGTTAGTGTGGCTAGATACACATAGACCAGAGGTATGAAGCTGTTAGTGTGGTTAGATACATATAGACAGGGTTATGAAGCTGTTAGTGTGGTTAGATACATATAGACCAGTGGTACGAAGCTGTTAGTGTGGTATGAATGTTCCAACCCTCGTCCCCTCCCACCTTTTTAAAGTGATATGTTCTTCTGGAAAGGCACAGTCACTAAATACACAATACAACATGCACACACACACCGACACACAGACCATGTACACACACACACACACACACACACACACACACACACACACACACACACACAAACACACCATGCACATCATGCAAAGACCACCACGCACTCAGAAAAGGCACACACAGCACATCCATATGTACACCATACACAGTCACACATATAAACACACACACACACGCACACACCACATTCACAGACGAAGACATACCACACACTCAAACATACACACCACACATAGTGTGCGCACACGCACACCATGCACAGACACTGCACACTCATATACTACGCATAGACACAGCACGCACAGACACAGCACGCACAGACACACCGCACACACCGTGCACAGACACACAGCACGCACAGTCCCACACCATGTACACACCACACACACTCCACCCCCAAACGCCACCCCCCCAAAGGCCATCTTGGTTTTTCCAGAATGGAGGAGGAGTGTGGGGCCCACGGAGAACAAAGACCTGTTGTAATGCTGCGACACACACACACACTCCCTGCCAGCTTCCATACTGCTCGGCCTCGTGTAGGATCAATTAGAAACCTTGTTCTTACCTCAGAGCTGTGCAGACACACACTGAAGTGTTTAGCCCAAAGAGCCAGGTTTATTCAAACCCCCACACAGAAACACTAACATTTACCGGATGGATTTTTTTTTTTACTTCATTAGACATGATGAGCAATTAATTTTAATTTTATTAACGTTTTCCCATGACTGCTTTAGCAGAGCTGGTAAATTCTGTCCATTTGGAGATTTCTGGAGCAGCAGCTCTTCAATCACAGTGTGTCCAGTTTGCGTACTTTTGAAGTGGACTCCACTTCAGCACACTTCAGTATAGTGAAGTGTGCAAACTATCAACATGTAACATGGAATGCTGAGACGCATCATCACGCTGCCTGCCAAAATGTCACTCCCGTTAGAGATTTAAAAGAAAAACGGGCCTTGGTCTGTTACAGTTCAGTAAAACCCAAATAGGATACAGATGAAAATGTACACACTTCTAATTTTGACTGTTGGATGTGCATCATCCAGGTACTCGCGGCACAGTCGTTTTGTGCCCTGAAAAACGTGTGTGTGTGTCACAAGTGTGAATTGGGCGTAGTAGCTCGTATTGTGTTTGAACACACATTAAGGTCACTCTAGTTTCGGGTAACGTTGATATTACCTGCTAACCGAAAATTACGAAATATGTTCTTCCCTGATCTTAGCTGAGTTGATACATACCTATCTTACCTCAGTGCATGTACTCAACATGGTGCTATTACTTTGTAAACAACATAGCTTACGCCCGAAGACCCACACTGGGTGAAGGTGGAAGGAACTAAAACTAGGCCTATGCAGTCGTCCTGACTCTTAATGGTTTATTTCCGAAAACAAAGCTTAAGATTTGTAGCAAATCCATACAATAACCGACCCTAGACCATTAACCAAATCTGGGACAAATTCATCCATCAGTTCCATCTCGCTAACGAGAAGGATCTGCTGCGGATGTGCTGGTGCCGCATACAAATAATTTCATACCTGACTCCTCCGCAGGGTTACAAATACCGGATTTGAATGGGAGTTTTTTTCTATTGTCACCCCCGGTTTGGGTACAAAGGGCTTAGCTATGCTAACAAAGTACTGCTGTGTGCAGTGTAAGGCAAGACGGGTATGCTGTAAGTGCATCCACGAAAACTAAGTAAAAAAAAAGATATAGGCAACTCCATACACCCGCTCAGAAGTTACGGAGAATACAAAACATTTCCATCATCAACACACCGAAAATGGGACGAATCCATCCCTTGCTTGTCTAAGCATATGAAGCTGAACAACTGGACCCTTTCTACCCACAGCTGGGAAAAGCGTGTGGACCAGCGAGGTCGGTTCTACTACGTGGACCACAACACCCGGACCACAACCTGGCAGCGGCCCACGGCCGAGTCTGTACGTAACTATGAACAGTGGCAGAACCAGCGCAGCCAGCTCCAGGGGGCGATGCAGCACTTCAGCCAGCGCTTCCTGTATCAGGTGACAGAACAGCAAATGGATTTAAATTTGAGCTCTATTTATGCGCTTGCTGTGTATTAATCTAATGTAAAAACATTAAGGTTACATGCAACCATTATTTTGATAATAGATTAATCAGCTATGACAATGAATTCACTCATTATTTGTCTGTCCTTTAAAATCAGAACCATTATTAATCTTAAATGTTATTACAAAAGTCTTTGATCGTTCCCTACCTTTTACTTTTTGCAGATTGTGCACTAACACTTCATTTTATCATGGAAGAAGCCTACTCTTACTCTTCTGTGCTAGTTTACAACATTGTTTTTCACCCAAGCCACCCAACCCTATTTGTGCTGCTACTGCTATGGAGCTTAGCAGTGTTCAATATCTAAGTGAATGGGTGGGGCCATGATATCGGGAATGGCCATTGGGAGCAACATATATTAAACACGTTTGACCGGAGCACAGACCAAACAATCAAATGATTAATGGCTGCCAATAAATCGATTATCAAATTAGTTGCCAACTAATTCAATAATCAAATAAACTCGATTAATTGGTTGCAGCTCCACAGAAATGTGTTGAATATTAACTTTCAGTGACAGATGTCCTACAGAAAAGACATACTTACTGATGACTTCAAGAGACGTTTTATAAGTTATAACAGTTTTATTAACATTTTTAATGGTAATCTTATTTATATTATAAGATGTTGTGTTCAGATATAATTTGTGGAGAATATTTGGTCAGTGTACATCTTTTTTTTTTAACTTTAACTTTTTTTCCCATATCGCTAGCAGTTCAACATTTTTTTTAATTGACAAACAAGAAACAGAAGTAAGACAAAACCTAAAATACATTAAAACAATTCCCCGTCTACCTCCCACCTACCAAGGCAGTGCATGGTTCCCCCGTCCCATATAGACAAAGTCAATCTCTGTTTCCTAAATTTATTGATTTTATTTTAGTTCCCCATTAGGTCCCTGAATTGATTGTTGAAGCTGGGGCCCTGTTTATCTTTGTGGCTGATCTTTGCAATAAAGCCACGTCATGAAAATATGACAGCAATTTCTTTGTGCTAAGGGCGTGCTGTGGTGGCCACCGTTGGACCAGCACTTCCTTGGCTGCTGTAACGCCACACAATGATATTTTCTTTTGTTTCATTGCGCCACATAAAATACTTGAACTTGAGGGCATTCCCATATCATATGTAGATGTGTCCCCAGAGTGTTGCCACAACTTGACACAATTCGCAGTTTATGCAGTTCACCCTTTTCATGTGAAACCTGGTTATGAGAGTGTAATTCAATTCATGACATAATTTGAAATAAATTAGTTGATGATTTGGGTTGCGTGAGCTCAAAGAAATGTTTCTTCATAGATCTTTCTAAGAGATGCCCTCTTAGTCGATATTCAAGTCTCTTCGCCACGTTGTCATTTGTAAATAAAAATATGTACCGGTATATTGAATCGTGTACAGAGAAAATTCAGATGAAGGGATCATAAAACGTTATTAAAAATGAATATGAGCCAATACATTAATTTTAGTAGCTGCAATAGGAGATTGAAGTGACCCAGGAATATTCGTCCAGTTTGACAAATCTCGTTCAATTAGTTCATAACTAAAATAATTTATGTTCTTTAGTGAAGGTTCAATTTCAATACCCAGATACATTATTTTGGATAATATGGGGATTATATTGGTTAAATAGATGTAGATATGTTATTAATCCTCATACGTGAGGATTTAGTCCAATTTATTTTATTTACCTTCCATGATGGAAGGTCCCAGAAATGCATAACACCTGTGGTGTTATGCCCCTTGCTTGTTTAATAGCCACTTTCTTTAATTCCTAAAGAGATATAGGGCAATTAAATTCTGCCTCGTCCAATATTGGTAGATAAACATTTTGGAGAAATTAGTTTAATCTCTCACACTCTAAGTTACCCAAGGAGTTTTCATGATAGGAATGAAACCCGTCATTTATATTTCCCATAGACGGGGGCCCGATTAACACTTTCTGAGGCCTGGGGCTAATTACTAGGAAGAGGCCCTTGATATCATCTTCTGACGCATGACCTCACTCAAACCCACTGTCACATCAGCGTACACTAGGGCTGGACGATATTGAGAAAAACTCATAGCTCGATAAGTTTGCTAAATATCTCTCTATTCGGGTTATACAAAAAAAAAACGCAGCAACTCCAGCACTTTTTTTTATTGAAGTGCAAACAGGTATGCAGCCAAGTGTCTATAGGTAGGCGGGTACTAGTAACAAGCTGCTTGTGCACCATGAGTAACATTATCAAACCGAGGAAGTAGTGTTTGATAACGTTTCTTATTTTAAGTGCAAACCAACATTCATAGTTACTCCATCACTTAAACAATAAAACAATCAAATCACTAAAATAATGAAAATGATTTCACAAATATTGAGAGATGTTCATATTTTATAAAACATTTTATAACTACAACTATTTTAAAATGACATACATAGTCTATGATCAATAGTTACTACTATATATGATATGTAATATAAACTGTGTTATTGCTTTTGATATACTATTTTTTATTTTAAGAAATCGTTGAAGATTGAATCGTTGGAGTCTGGTAGATGCATTCATTTCAATGATTGAAATTATGTAAATCAATTGACTATGCACGCCATGCTCTTTCTCTGCTATTGTCTCAACTCTCAATAGGTTTTAATGAAAACTATTATTGCCCTATTTCACATAATTAAAGAATCAGCACATTATTAATGAAGGATCTTCTTACATGTGTGAATGTGAATCATCGCACAGCTGTCCTGAGTAAGTCCTCAAATGGTATTTTGAATCTTTTATAGTAGCAGCATACACAAATGTGTACCAGACTCTCCTCCCGCTGACGACCAGCTCCCGCTGACGCCATTGTTGCAGTCATCCCCAACGCTGGCTACCAAAGTCATGCTCGGGTTCCTTTGCCCTCTTTTCTTATCCGAGGTGCCTCACAGCATCACAAAGTTGTCTAAAGACATAATGTGGTCCTCCACCACACTAAAAATTATTCTTCTCAGTAAAAAAAGCTGTTTAAGTCCTCTGTAGAGAGAGTGAGCAGAGAACACGTCTACGCTGCGCATCATGTGACTCGGTGCACATTTTTTGTGTTTATTGGTTTCTCGCTTGAAGTGTTGAACACGCACATGTCACCACACTGCAGTTTATTCAATAAATGTAAGGTCACCACACAGCAATATTTGCTCAGTCAAAATGCATAATTCATCGGAGTGTCTGTGGTGGATTGTCAGGCCGTCCAGAGCCTCACAGAACATTCCTTCAAAGTCTATGGAAACATATGAGGACTCTTTCTTTAGAAGAGGTTCCTTTTTAAATGGTCTTGCTGAGTCGGGATCATGGTGTTTGTGTTGTCCACACCCCATTAGTAAACTTGAACAAATAGTAAAACTACCGAATGTTCACTGCCACCACGCACACACTCCCAGTTATATGAGATGGACTTTCAACGTTGCCACGGCAACGTTTCCTGCACTTCCCCACGCTACCACTAGAAGCGGCTCAATTTTTCAATGATGGCAGCAGTCATTATGCTATAAATGTGGGAAAAATCCTCTTCTCCCTTGATTGCCTCTGTGCTAGACAGGAGCCTGGACACAGCTACTGTGGTTGTGGAAAGCCATTTTAATGGTTAAGGTGCTCAGCATCTAGAACAGGGATGGGCAACTGGCGGGTCCCGGGCTACATGTAAACCACGTCCTCAATCAGTGAGGTATCCCTGATCCAGGACAATCACTGTCATCCACTGCAAGGCATATTCTCTGATCAAGGAAGTGGTCGCAGTAGAAGGATGCTATTAATGTGTTGCTGAATGCTTAAGAACGTCCTTTATGCCTTGGACGTTTATACTGTACAATGATGACATGTAGAGCCCTTAAAGCCTTTTTCCCATGGTGGCTTTTTCTGTCTCATTGAGGTATGTTTTCATATTGTTATGACTGCTCATATTATACGTCTATTACTCTGTTCTCTCGGGCATCAGTAAAATGTAATAATTCCTCCTTGGAGATGACGTATCATATTTAGTGAGTGTGGACACTGAGGGTGCAGTCCTAAAATGTTTAAAAACGTTTAAGTGGACATTGAAAACTCAGATGTGAGCAAACACACACAGACAAGCAAGATAGACAAGTCAGACATCTCAAAATACATTCACACATGTGCACACTCTCTCCCTCACACACACACACGTGCTCTCTCTCCCCATGCACACACACACACACACACTCCTCCCACCCACACACACAGACACACATACACTCAAATAGCTCCACCTCGACAGCCCAACAATAGTTTGTGGCTGTGTTTGTGTCTGTAGTACACCACCCACTACATCCTGGTAATACTATTATTATAAAACTATTATTATCTGACCATAAATCACACTAAAAATGCGTGTGTCGGTCATGCTATATATTGCATTGAATCTGCCTCCATGTGACATCATATCCATTAAGTAGGGGGGTGCTGTGGTAGGCTGTCTGCTTTTTATGAAATGTATTTAATATTGCTATTTCATACATTAAAAAACAGAATACTAATGATAATACCTCACAATCAGCTTTATCCACCACTTTGGCATATACAAGCAATATGCACTAATATGGGAATTCAGAGTCAGATCGAGTATACTCTCTGAACAGACTGAAATCTAAAAACTAGAGAAGCGATGGCACTCTAGTAGTCCAGGAAACACAACAAAACATAAGAAGGAAACACAAGTCGTATACTGCAGTTTTCAGTGCTGCAGCAGCACATTATTTTCAAGTCTAGTGGACTTCGATTGTAAACAGGACTCTATAGTCCGGTGGTCTTTGTAGACAGGGATCTATAGTCTAGTGGCCTTTTGTAGAGAGGGATCTATAGTCTAGTGGTCTTTGTAGCAGGGCTTTGAACCAATATTTTTTCCCAAGCGCTTCGTTCCGAACAGAAACAGAATTATAACGTATCCGGTTATGTGTTCCACCAATAAATTGACTTTCCTGAACCGGTTAGAACAAAAAATATTGTTCCCGGAACGGTTAATTTCGTTCCTGTCAGCTGTTTAATGCTATGTAATATTTTTTGCGGTGAACCCAAAGCGACTCGCTACAGAGGCCTGCTGGTAGCGCTCTACAGCCGAGATCGAACCCACAACAACACGCTGCAGTCCCCCAACGATTCCTACTTCACTGCTGCATCGTAGATTTTATAAATACTCTTTTTTTTATTTCTGAAGTTATCCCCAAGAACCGGTTACCATTATTTTGAAATAAGTGTTCCTGTTCCGGAACATAAAAAACAACGTTTCCGGTTTTGTTTCTGTTCCCTGGAAAATACTAAAAGTTCCCGGTTTTCGTTTTCATTCCTTGAACCGGTTCAAGACTGGGATCTATAGTGTAGTGGTCTTTTTAGATGGGCCACCATAGTCTGGTAGTCTTTGTGGACAGGGATCTATGGTCTGGTCACTCTGGTGGTCTTTGTAGACGGGGATCTACATTCTGGGGGTCTATTCTCAGCCATAGTGGTCATCGGTAGGTCCCGACCACACCTCGCTGCTAGGGAGATTTCTCCCTCAATTTGCGCCCTAGCCTTTAACACATATTGTGTATTGGAGTATTGGGACACCCCTTAATCGTGACATGAACATGCAAACGAAGGGCTAGGGATAAGGGGTAGTTTTGGGACGCGGCCATACAATATATGCAAGCAGCATGAAGAACATATTTCTATAAGATCCACAGATCAGTTTAAAATGTGAAGAATTTTTACATCAAGCCCTACTTGCATGCATGGCATACCTGGTCGCTTCACAGGACAGTGGCTTCTCCCTACCAACAACAAAAGACAGAAGGCTGTTCAACACATTACCACTGCACATCACAATGATCCTGCCTGGAAGGCATCGAGGCATCACAATGATCCTGCCTCGTAGACCTCAGGGCATCACAATGATCCTGCCTGGAAGGCCTCAGGGCATCACAATGACCCTTCCTGGAAGGTCTTATGTGATACCCCAGTTCCTTTCAAGAGAAGTCATTGACGCACATCATAAAGAACGGTCTCTCTTTGTGTCTCGCTCTCCCCTATGTCCCCTCTGCCTGGCAGCCCCTCGTCTCTCTCTCTCTCAGGCCTTTCCTGCCTTTTCTCTCCATCTTGTATCTCTCCATCTCCTGGCCTTGATGACCGAGTCTTGGTGACGTGTTGCGGAATGCCCCCTCCTCCAGTGGTCTATTTGTAGCTGCTGTGTGAACCAGATAAGGCTCAGTCCCTGGTCCTGCCTGAAAGGTTTCTCAAAAGGCAAAACCCTCCACCAAGGCAGCTAAACACATTTTTTGTACAACACCTATACACTTTCAGCGCCCAACCAGTTTCACACTAAGGAAATAACTCTTATGATCCAACAAATATGCTTATTGAGCTCTGTCGGGCCCGGAGGCTTACATCCCCATGGTCAGTATCTTTCTGTGCTTTGTGGTCATTTCTAAACCAGCAAGAGTAGTGTCATTATTTTCTCTGCCTGGTGTTTGTGTTGTATTTATTCAGTCGCCCTCTTGCGCACACAGACTCCCATGCGTCTGTAATCTCTCTCTTCACTGCTTCTCCTCTAAATAGACTGAAACACTGAGAGACTTCACTAATCTTACCAGCATGTAGCATGCAGCAGCTCACCCCCACCCCCCCTGCCGTCTCTCCCGACTAAAATCAATATTTCCTTACTACACACACACACACACACACACACACACACTAGGCGTCTTTCTTCGGGACTATTGAAGTCTGTTCTTTGTGAAACAGGCCTTAAGCTGTGTATACGCTTCCATTTATGCACCCGATTTGGCCACAATGGGCCAGTCAGGTGAGTTGAGGCCCGAGTTTGCACTAAGCAGGCTGTTCTTCAGTCAGGAACAGCGTATTTTCTACTACTATTCGCCTCCTGGTGGCCAAATACATCTCAAAATGTCTTTTAGAATAAAAAAAAAAGAGTATGAAATACATTGCAAATGGTTTGAAAGCATTTTTAAAATTAGTGATGTAAAAAATGGCAATTCATTTATTCAATATCTGCAGGATGAGAATTTAGCAACGTGGATTAGAGTCCAGATCAGGAAGCTGTGGATTATAGTCCAAAGCATAATTAAAATCACGGTGGACAGTGCTCTGCAGTAACTCGTGAGTTCGCTTCCCTTCACCGACAGCTTTGTTGCATGTCTCCTCCCACTTCCTTGCCCCTTTCAAGCTAATCTTGAATAAAGGTGAAAATAGTCTGAATGGTCTGAAATAGTACATAAAAAAAAACATGGACACCTATGATAAGACGTGCACCATGTTTTTAAATCTTTCAGTGCCTACCAACACTAAAAAATGTGCACTGGTGTTCTAAGGTCCACCAAATATTCTCCACAAATTATATCTGAATGCATCATCCTCCCTCCCTTAGTCTGGCTGACCGTTGAGGCGCCACTAAAGACTTTGCAACCAGCTCTCTCCATCTCCCTCTGTCCTCGGCCACTCGCATGGTGCCACTCAGCCTTGTCCACTCTTGGATGTTATCTTCCCATCGCTTTCTCTGTCTTCCTCTCTTCCTTCCACCTGGCAATGTGCCTTGAAGGATTGTTTTTGAGAGTCCTTGGCATCTCGTGACATGTCCGTACCATTGTAGTTGTGACTGTAGTTTTTTGTTTTGGCTGTAGTTAGTAGATCTTCATATGGTCCAATGGCTTGTTTTATTCTCACGTCACCATCTGAACACAACAGGTTGCTATGTAAAGAGGATCTCTACCTTTTCAGGAGAAATTCCGATTGCAATTTTTAATGTTCTAAAAATATGTCTTTTGAGATCTTTGGCAGTAAGTATGTGTTTTCTGTAAGAAGTCTGTGAAATAGTTAATTAGGCTCTTATGGAAAATGGCAATCCTGATAAATCTGATGTAACAGTCTTGTTGTTGTTTCATGACGTGACAATCATTCGTGGTACTACCTGCTTCCCTTTAAATTAATTATTTCATTTGTTGTGGACGATAAGATAAGAAAGTTGTGTCTGTTGAAGCAGAATGTGCCATGGCCATGATTAGTTGGTGTCTCGGAGGCGCCCGGACGGGCCAGTGGCGTAATGCCGCGTGTCCGGGGAGATGGTCATCAACGCCCTGCCCAACAAGGCCCTTTTCAGCCCAAGCTGTTTCCATAAAATGATATTTACCCTGCCTTTTCTGTGTATCTTGTTGAAAGTAGGGGTGTGTACCAAACTACCAACTTTTCCACTGGTCTGTTGTGCACAGTGGCTCACTCACACACATACACGCAACACTTGAGTGTGTTGCATGTACTTCTTTCTTTTTCCACATGCACGTCATCCTGTGTGCGTATGTATGTGCTGATGCTGTGTGTGAGTGTGTGTGTGTGTGTGTGTGTGTGTGTCTGTTCCTGGGTCTGTGTGTGTGTGCTGACTTCCGTGTGTGTGTGTGTGTGTGTGTGTGTGTGTGTGTGGTTCTGTCTGTGTACTTGATGCCCTGTGTGTGTTCTGTGTCTCTACCTGGTTCTGTGTGTGCACTCTCAGTAGTTCTTTATGTGTGTCTGTTTCTGTGTCTGTGTGTGTGTGTGTTTGTTTGCATGTATGTATCTGTGGTTCTGTGAGTGTCTCTGTGTCTGACTGTATGTGAGTAACTGTGTGGTTCTGTGTGGGTGCATGGCTCTGTGTGCATGGTTCTGTGTGTGTGTGTAGTGGGCTTCTGTGCATTTCTGAATTGATTGTGTGGTTGTGTGTGGATTGTATAGCTGTGGGTGTAGTTCTGTGTGTGTCTGTGTGTGTGTTTCTGTGTGTGGGATTGTTTAGGTGTATGAGTGAGTGTAGTCCTATGCGTGTGTGTGCGTGGTTCTCTGTCTGTATATATGGGTCTGCATGTGTGTGTGGGTGTATTTGCTCACACATGTGCAGACTAAAAAGTTGAATAAAGGTGCTTTTGTCAGGCAGGGTAATGGCTGGAGGAGGAGGGAGCACTCCAGACTCTGAGACAGACTACACTTAGACATCACACCTCCACCATACTTTCACATCTAGAGAGAGAGAGGGAGTAAGAGAGAGAGGAAAAGAGACAGAGAGAGAGAGAGAGAGAGAGATTTAAAGGAGTGATAGGCAGGATGGAGGGAGGTATAGAACGTGAAAGCTGGGTGGGGTGAGGGGGGGTTTGAGTGAAAGAACGGAAGGGGAAGAGAGAGGGAACATGAGGAGACTGACATGGAGAGAGAGAGAGAACTTTGGTTTGGAGAGAGAGAAGCTGGCAGCTCCAGTGAGGTTGTTGAGGGTTGGTGGGTGGTTGGGTGGGGAGCAGGGTTGGTGTAGCCAGTTGAGGGTGGTTGGTAAGGTTGGCGGTTGTGTAGGGTGGAGGTTGGATGCTGTTGGGGGTGGTGTTGTATGGTGGTTGGTGGTTGGTGGGTGGAGAGTTGGTCGTTGGACGGTGCTTGGTGGTTGGTTCAGAGCCAATGATGGGTGTGGCTTCGGGCCCAGCCAGTGAGATCATTAGAACAGCATGTTGTCTCTGGTGGCTGCTTGTTTTAACTGCACGCCGTCACTGCCAGCCTGGAGTTATGGGAAGATGTAGGAGCCGTTAGCAGCCTCTGTCTCAGTCCGCGCAGCGGCCTACGCAGTGTCTGGCGCGAACAGCCTCTTCTCTCCGTAGCCGCTGTTTCAGGGATAACTGGACTTGGCTGGCCTCCTCAATACATTATTTTTTTGTTTGGGAGGCTCAAGACCTTTTGTGGCAGAACACGTGTCTGTTCGGTGGTGGATGCTGCAGGCTGTCCAGCGGAACAAGAAACACCAGAGTGTGAAACTGTCTCATCAACATGTCCCTGCCCTTGTGTCCCCCAGTCCTCCACCGCCGCTCCATCAGACGACCCGCAGGGCGCTCTGCCTCCAGGATGGGGTGAGTCGGACACACGCAGACCAACACAGACACCTTCTGAACCTAATGGTTAGGAACCATGGTTTCTAGACGCAATGGTTCCTAGACACCTTGAAAACCGACTTGGTCTGAACCTTGTGATTGTTACTCTTGACTCTTTTTCCAGATGATAGACCTCACATTGCCTGCGGTCTGTGTAGCTGGTTAGTTAGCAAGTTAGCTGCCTGCACTATGCTGTTCAATGCTACCACCTGACTATTCATCTATTCCTCTAATTCTACACAAGTGGCAAGTCAACTAGAGTTTTATACAATGTTTATAGTGTGCTTTTATTTAATTCTTTTTTAGTGCTTGGACAAGTTTGAATAGATCAAAGAATTATGAACATATATACATTCCTTAATATATACATGTATCATGTATATATTAAGGGATTTATTTTTAATGCAATATACATGTTGAAAATGATATTGTCAGGATATAGATTAGAATTACCATTTTAACAAACTAGTGGACAACGATTGGACAAATTAAAACTTTGAGTGCTATATACTTTTATAGATGTCTTACAAATAACATGTTTATTTTTAAGTACACAGGGGTAAGATTTATATATGCGGCCTCTTGTCTGAGAACAGTCTAGTTGTTGAAAAAGTTCTGAAAATGTGTGGTGAAATGTTTTGAGGTTTTATATTGTTGGTTAACTCAGGTGCACATTGTATTAGGGTCCCTTGACAATTTTGACTATTACATGATATTTCAAAAAAATGTGTGTAGCTCAAAATCGTATAACCTCCCAACCCTACGATGAAATTATGAATCTTATTTATTCATCTTTTATCAATCAACACTGGAATAGCCATTTCAATGGCTATGTTTTCCCCTCACTTGAAGAGCATTTGCTTGCTATTAAAATGCTAGCTTCCATTCCACAACAGTGCTTCTGTGTCTGAGTAATATTTTCAATTAAGAATTATTTGTGAATTGACAGGCCTGAAGCCTTTCCTCTTAGTCTTA